>CM023482.1:139527127-139827574 GCA_013339685.2 Hyalomma asiaticum
GCCTCACCAAACACTTGGCCCGTTCCCGATTTTAATACTGGAGGGACATGGCGCAAGACTTCACCGGCACTGAGGGGGACACCTTTACATCACCCAGAGCCGGCGTTTATATCCCATGAGTACGGAGCAAAATACGCATTTGCCCACGGGCAGAATCTAAACAAAATTTGTCAAAAGCGGCGTTCTTTGTGCCTAGGCAAAGTTTCAATGAAAAGAAAAAAAAAAACTGGAAACGGAAATGGGTTTCGGGTTTCTTCAAAGAGAGCTGAGAAGAAATCTTCTGCGTGGACACCTCTCACAGAAACAGAAAGAAACAAGGAAAGAAAGGGAGACTCGGAGAGTTCAGGTGGAACCGCACCATCGAATAAGACACCACAATAACAAACTTCATGCTTTACGCTAGTGGAATAAAGCTAGACGGTTGTGCTACAATGGATCCTATCATTTACCATCACGTGTTTTCCTTCTCCCGCCTCATGACTCTTGCCTTTTCTGACTTTCGCTCTATCTCTCTATCCACCCTTTCCTTGCACTTTGGTGAAAGCACACATCTAAATCGGAGTAGAATGATTCAGCCGTAACCGAGGAGAAGAGTGAAATAGAAAACTCGTGGTTCTCGCTACACCGTTTGCATTAGGTGTGTGTGTGTGCGTGTTTTTTTTAATTTCTTCTTTCGAGCTTTATCGCGCAATTCTTCAAACGCATGCCCGTTTCGGTGACAGGGCGAGCTGGTTGAGAAGAAGAGATCTGGTGCACTCGCCCAAGATGCTTGCGCACAAAAGACCGCCGCCGCCAGTCGGCAGCAGTGGCGACAGTCACCGAGCGAGTCTGCGATGCGGTCCATATTAAAGGAGCCCGAGCTCTTCCTGTTATGAAGTTGGTCTCGATGTGAGGGAGAGAGAGGGAGAGGGTGCTTCGTTGCGAGTTACGAGCGTATCGCGTTACTTTTATTTGTCATTTTTTTTTCTTTTTCCCGACCACCGACATCGCTCTGCGCACATTTTTCTACCGGAAAACTAACATTCAGCCTTACACGGTGGGTTAGCTGGAGCTGCTTTTTTTTTTTCCCCTTTCTGTAACATGTCTTCTTTTTTTAACATTCTCTACACGTCGCAGTTTTCGCATCTTTCTGTCAATGTATTCGCCCGCAGGCCAGAAAGCGACGGTTTGCTATAAGCATTGCGACTTCTCCACTGCCGCGCTGAATTTAGAAGACGACTGGAAAGGCGAAATTGTGAGCGTCATAAAAAAGAAAGAAAGAGGACGAAGTAAACAAAGACCTGCATAAGTAAAGCACGTATGCAGGCGGACGCCTGCATGCCGCCTAAGCTATGGAACAGGAGCGACGCTCGCGGGAAGAAAGGAATGCGGTGTGCTTTTCACAAATTTCGATTTTTTTTCCCCTCCCACTTCCTTTGCATAAAGAAGCGGCATTTTGGAGGTGAGAAAAGAAAACGGGCACGCGGCGAGTCGGCGAACACAATGCGAGCGGTTTCTGCAGTTTGTGTTGTGCAGATGGCGCGCAGTTCTCATGAGGTCTCAGCGGGTATAGGAGAAAGAAGGATACGTAAAACCGACTTCAGCTAAACTTTTTGATCATTCACACACGCGCGACGAATATCTCGCGGCGATATCTCTGTTCCTGGCGCTGGTAGTAGCACTCAAGATCACGCTTCACACTCGGTTCTTGAGTTGTTTCTACAGGACCCGGTGTATGCTCTTCCTGCTCTTTGATGCTATCTCTATTTTTTCTTCTCAGAAGACATACAGTTATTGGTTATCCTAGTGAACGAAATGGGTAGTGGTGGTGAAGAAGGGCGGCTATTATGGCTGCGTGGCTAATATATTTTCGAGCAGGGTGCTTCTGTTTCTTTTTTTCTTCTCTTCTCTATCTACGCGAAGCGCCTGATGTGCGCATGAGGAAATTTATGGCACAACTCATTGAGGGGTGCACTTGTAAGTGCAGCTGAACTGGTATTGAAGTGATAGTGTAACTAATACCACGTAATTTTCGTAAGCTTTTCTAAAAAATGAAGGAAAGGACGCCACGTGAAAGGGCTTGCAAAGAAAAACGTTTTGATTCAGATCTGTAGCGACATGGGGGCACGTTGTCTTTATTGAAAAGCGGTATTACTGTAGAAAGACTAGCAAACTGTATTTTGATTTTCGAAATATGATGTATGACGACGTTGCAACTTTCCGGATCGACATCGCATTTTCTTGAGAAAAACAAACATGCATAATAATAAAAAAAAGAACACTGAACGACGTGTCCTTGTTATAATGGATTCACTATCGTATTCAGTCTTGACCAAGAACGCTTGCAACCACTAAGCTTTCGCGGAATGGCATTTTTTGATGGTGCAAGTAGTAGAGAGCGCTAAACCTGGCTGAGCCATGACCCTCAGCGTCACTGATTAAGAAACTTCACTATATTTATGGTGCATGACTTTCATCCCTTTAACGTTTACCATGAACAGAAGCAGGTACCCAGGAGCATGTCGTCCCCTTTAATGACTGAACAAGGCCTTCTGTGCAGGCTGCTTGGTATTGTGTGGCAAGGGTTTTGTTTGTAGCGCCAAGTAACAATGTCATGAAAGGTATGATAAGAGGCCTCTTTCCTATTTTGCTTGCTTTTGTATCGTTGTTACTTGACGCTGCGTAGGAAACATTGCCACAGAAATTTTACCGACTGTACCGCCGGCCCTTTATTTTTTATAGCGATATTTGTACAACCGATTTCAATATTGATGCACTTCAGACCCATGCACGCACGCAGGGCCGCAAATGAGGGCGACCGCACGATGCGAAATGAATTGTCCCCCTTCTTTCGTTCGCGGTCGTCCAAGCCTCGCAGTGGCCGCGCCACGGCCCGTCGAAAGCTCGTAATTGCGTGATTCGAGCGCCCATCTCAATCGCCGCTTCGCAAACACAGACTCACTCGTGACAAAGCAGCGGCTAGTTCATCGTCGCGGAAAGACTGCCCCCGTCTCTCCCCTCGTATCGCCGCCGTTTCTCCCTGCGCGCTTTACCCACAGACAACTTTCTGTCCTGCGGCATTGCGTTCCCATTGTCGAGGGGACGAATGCATTCAATCAGCGTTCCGTACCCCGAACGTTACCCCTCGGCCCGGGCACTCAGGAGCACCGCTTATGTGCTCATACACCGCAAACCAGATGGACGTGCCGCGCCGGTTGTTTGCCGAAAGAGTGAGAGAGAGAGAGAAAGAGGTCCCGTCTTGACGTCAAATATCGGCGGCCCGCGCCGCAGCGTCGGGTTCGACCGTTTTCGCGGAACTTTGAGCAACCTACGAAACGTCGACAGTTGGCTTCGGTCGGCGAGCGGTTGCTTTTCTGTACGACAATTGTGTAGTGCAGTGAAGAAGCCGTTGTTCGCGCAGTTGGCATTGTGGCCAGTGGCGGCGGCGGCGGCGGCGGCGGCTGACGCGGAAACAAATACGAGGGACCTCGCGGACGTCGCCCTAGTCGGCCACGGCGAGCCAGAGAAGGCACTCGGAGCACACGTCCAGCTTTCCGCGCAGGTCTCGGGAGATGAGGGCCGAGTAATGGGCTGGTGCGCATTATCATTACTGCAGCGCGCCGGAGTCGTTACCATTAATTTCATCTTGCTATTGTTGAGAGCAGTGCAGTGCAAGCCAGCGGCAGAGAATGTGGCTGCTAGCGCTGCTGCGGTGAGGACACGTTTGCGTCACCTTGTGCTGCGAGCGGACCGCAAGGCTCTTGGGATCTATTATCGCTCTGTCTTTATGATTGTTATTGCGCTATACTTCATCGGTGGCAAGAACTTATCGAGCTTGGTGCATTTTTTGCACATATTGCGCCACTGTCTGCCTGTCATACTTTTGTCCTTCTTTTTTTTTTTTCTCATTTCTTTTCGACGTGACGCTGAAGGTAGTTACGAAGCCCTATTTACCAAGCCTATATTATGAACGGCTCGCTCCCCTTTAGCGACATAGGAGGTGCAACAAGCACGTTGCCCGCTCGCGGTATTTCAGTGATTATTTAGTCCCACGGTAATTATTCAATGAATAATGCAACTTTGTGCGTGTACTGTTGAGGAATCTATAGGCATTAGTACTTGGAGACAAGAGCCGTCTTTCCTTTTTTTCCCGGTAATTGACGATGTGACCATGCCACTAAATATAGGCAGCAGTAAGATGCAAGATACTTTGTAAAATGTAGCGGAATTGCTGGATCTGAAGAAGACATTGAAAGGAAATTCGTTTATTAATACCCGGTGCAACTATATTGCTCACGGACATAGGCATTCGCGTTCATCGTACGCGTATAGTAAAGGGCCTAAAATTGGATGAGTTGCAGGCACTGTAAGAGCGGCCTACGCGGAGCGCGCGAGCGTTTAGAAACGCACGCAAGAAGCCTCTCGTAGCAGCAGTTCCCCAAGGAGCCGGTTTTCCCCAGGTGTTCGAGATTAGCGCGCGCTCAAGCCGACTGGCTGGTTTGAGCGTTAACGATGTGTCCGAGACGAGGAAGACGACGACTCGATGGTGCGTACACATTGTGGCACGGTGCGGCGTTACACTACGCGCGCTTCATTTAAGAGAGAGTCGGCGGCGACCGCCATTTGCATACGTCCGGCCATCGCAGCGCCACTCCAGGGTCCGGGCCGGAGGCTGCGATGGGGTCGCGACGCGTAATTAGAGAGCGCCGCTCTCTCCTCCGCCGTCTCCGAAACCGCTTTGCGCTGCGGCGACGGACGTCGCGACTTTTCCCTTCTCTTCGGTCCCTCTCTTCCCTACATCCCCTTCGCCCAGCCAGGGCATCCGCGTACGCCTTGCGGCTGCTGCCTGCCGCCTAAATATCACCCGCGGTCTTCCCCACAGCCTTCGTGGCGAGACTTCCCGAGACGGTGACTCGGGCACGGACGGTTGCGCTACGAGGCGTGCTAGAGCACGGTCGTTATTTACGCCCTCTCCCGCTGCCTTTGCCGGCACGTTCCGCCGTCCTTTCCACCCTCACCTGCAACGTTGGACCGGAGTCATCTCTATTAGCGTCCCCAGGGCGGCGTCCTAAACGCTGACGGGCAACTTTGTCGATTCTCACAGTTCTTTTGTTGCTTTATAAGGTAGGGTGTAACGTTGAGTTGAAAGCGGAATTAGGCGCAATGTTGGCTATGCTGGTAGGCGTGGCAGTATCAGTGGATTTCATGCCAAGATATTCTAGATGGCGATAGCAAGGTTCCGCCCAATTCTGGCAACAGGGGAACATTTGCTGCTTGGCGGTGAACTTTGCAGGGGAATTCATGACCTTCTTGGTTAGGTATATACTGGCGCACGCAGTCAAGACCTGTTAATAACGTAACCCGTAAAAAAGAGCTCCTCGTATGAGAAGCGTCACTTTTCTGGCTTCAAGGTGAGTCCGGACGTCTTGATTGTTTGGAGAACAGCGTCAAGGCACCGGAGCTCTTCCTTAAGCATCATGCAAGATAAGCGAGGCCTGCACTATGCGTCACAAGAAAGTGATAAAGCCGATCCCCGAGAACAAACCAAAAGAAATGCAAGTGTTAATATTATGCCGAAAATGATTTATGTAGAAGAGGGTCTGTTATACTAGAATTGATGAAGGTAAAAGTATTCGAGCGCCGCTATGAAGAGAAATTGTGCTTGCTTCCGTTAAAAGAAACCTGACGCTCATGTTACAGTGCGGGTGCAGAAGTTATGTGGCTAATGCGGATTGTAGATAATAGATTGTAGATAATAAATTGTAGATTGTAGATTCAGTATAACAAATTAACTTCAATCAGCATACACTTCTAAAGAACAAGCGTGCTACGCAGTAATTGTAGGACGGAAGAATCCCCATTGTTCAATGGCACGAGATTCCGTCACGAATGGCGAAGTCGATGAAGGCGTGGCCGCTAGCCTGCACGACGGCTCGTTCATACTCATCCTTCTCGAGCCACTGCGTAAGGTACGACTTCAGTGGACAGAAGGCGTTGACCTCTACTAGAGATGAAGACAGAGAGAGATGGGGAGCGGGGTGCGTGAACATCGACATGGTCGTCGCCCGCGATCTTCTCCAGGCTGTCGCCTCTACGGGTGCTACACACAGCGAGAACCCCACGCAGGAAAGATCGCTGTTCGCCGGGCGCACATACACGCAGCCTCGCTCCAACGCCAGCGTGCTGCGGCAGAACGTATCCACACGCGGCGTGCTCCCTTCTGTCTCAGGCTACGAGTCCATTAGACAAGAGACGAAGCAAACACGAGCGGACAGAAACGCTCGCGAGGATGGGCGGCGAAGCCGCTGTATCTGGGGCTGGGGAGAGGCGGAGGGCCGGTGGGAAGTGGGCCTCCTTGCGAGGATGTCCTGCGGCGCCGCACGTGGAAAGGAGGGGGGATGTTCCGCTGGTAGGGATGAAGGAAAAGCTCCGGGAGTGTTTGCTTGGGCCGAGAGAGGAAAGACGAGGCTCGGATCCTGAAATGATGGCGGCGCGCCGCCGCCTTCCCCGCGAATGCTTCCAGTCAGCGGGACGCCCGTCGGGATCGACACTGCCCCTCCAGCCCGCTTGCTTGTTGACAGTGTCTTCTTCATCCGCGTCCTGTAGCAAGCGCAGGCTAGCAGCGTTTGTTCCTTGTGTGCTCCCCCGCTTGGTCTCGTCGGCTTCCTCGTCCAAACGGAGACCCCCGCGAACCTTTGCTTAGCGTGCTTCAATCTTGCCTTGCCTCGCTCTATTTGGCCCCGCCGCTCATTTCCTCTGACTGCTCGTCGCTGATGTCAAGGATGTAGGTGCCGACCCCGGAGAGGTTTACGACGCACGGGTCGCCGCTTGCTAAGTCTTGTGTGGCACGGACAATGCTTCTGCAGAAAGCTGCGTGGAAGTAAGACAAGCCACCTAGCCATTTCGACGCGCGTGGCTGGCTAGCCGGCTGTTTATGCTCTTAGCGCCTTGCACGACGTATCCTATTGCGTGGCTCAGTCGCGTACGTGCGAAAGATCGATAACGGTAGGCAACGTTTTCTGGCTTAAGGTGAGCTGTGGCCAATCATACGCAAATTATACACAGTTGACATTGTACACGCGGCTGACAAATCGTTGACAGATTGGCCGATAGTACTCCTGTGGCTCCCGTTTCAAAGTTTGGCATGTAAGAAATCTCGAAACAATGTGCCACAACTGTGCTATCATACATCCAGTTGACATGTTCTTCTTACAAATCTTGAAACAGATGGTGATTTTGATAACGGAGATGATGAATGTGATAATGCTGACGACGGACTCTGTTAGAATCTTATTTGAAACGGGACGGCGTCTAGCAGGCACCTAGCCTCTCAATTACAATGAAGTGTTTTATCTAATGCGCACCAGAATTCTGTGTCGCTATTTGTTTCTTTTTTAGATTTCTTCATGAAACTATTTGTTTCCATGTAGTTTCCATGTATGGGCACTAATGGCTCATTGTAAACATGACTTGAAGACTCAAACGCAACGTATACAGACAACACATTTAAATAAAAGACAAATCGCTTCGCGTTATCTCCAACTTGTGTGTAACCGCGGCGATCGCAAAGAATCGGGAAGCTCTTTTCACGCACTGTCAAGAAAATTCGCGTTGAAAAATATTTATTTCTATGTATAAACACTAATGGCTCATTGCGAAAATGATTTAAAGACGCAAGCGCAGCGTGCATAGGCAACAAATATAAATAAATAAAAACAAATCACTTCGCGTTATCTCCAACTTGTGTGTAACCGCGGTGATTGCAAGGAATTGGGAAGCTTTTTTTTTACCCATATTATTTTTATTTTTTCACGCATATTATATGCTTCTTTTAAATTTTATTATTACTAGTCCCCTGTTGCGCAGCAGTGGAAACATTGCGCACCATACAGTTTCCCACTTATATCCCTCTTCGACTTTCTTTTTATCCGAAGAGGGTCTAACTGGAGGAGCGGCAATGGCTATCGTAACGCTGTCTGACACCTCACGCCGACGGCCGTGGGATCGTTTTACTTTTCGTTTTACTTGTCACAGAAAGGGACGACGGCGACAAGAAGAAGAAATGGCGTCCCAGATGAAATAAAGGTGGAGCACGCCGGGCAAACAAGAAAGAAAGATTAAGACATAAATCCACTCTTGTCATTCCGAGCACGTCTCTCTTAGCAGCAAGGATCGTGGGGCGCTCGTCGTATTGGGAATTAATGCCTAAATCCATATTGATGGACCCCGGGAACCGTCCGCGCGGTGGCAGGCTAAAACAAGAAGATGGTATAGAAGTCGTCTCGGGAGATAGAAACAGGGAAAACAAAATAGACGTGGCGTAGCCTGAGCACAGCACACAAAAAGAACGGTACACTGCAAAAGCATCCAAGCCCCGCCGCCACCCTTCGGCCCGGCGTTGCCAGTGGGGCGATATCATTGCGTATCGGTTTGCCTTTTGCTCTGAGATATGGTTGCTTGTTTCTCTCCTTCTCTCTGGTATCAGTGTTGCCAGAAGACACCTCATTTGGCTCTTTCTCGTTTCCTGGCGTCGTCACTGAAGCGAGCCCGAAGGTGTTGACGTGTGGGTGTGTCTGCTGCTCCTGAGAGGTCCATAAAAGCGTATCGTGCCCCGCTTAAGCCTGATGTAGCGGAATATGAGCGCCGTTTTCCGGACTGGTTGTTGCTCGCGGCCGTTAGGCGAAACACCGCTGTAACACAGGTGTCATCCTTCGCTTGTATCGACGAGCTTGTACGTTAGGTAGAGTCAGGTGCCGAGGGATGATGGTTTAGGTGACGGCAGAATGAAATTTGGCAGCCAACGTAACCTCGGTGTCAGCTGAGGCGCGTTGTGTTCTCTGGAGGGATAGAACGAGCCGGGCATTGGGAAAAGTAGGCAAAGGAAACCGTCAAAGTCGCGATTGGGGATTGGTTATTTCATGTTTGATTTATTCTGCAGGCTCGTATTCGATGGGTTGTGTCATTAAAAAATGTGCATTTACTTTACCGAGAACATGATTTTGCAATCAGTAGTGCTCGGCACATCCATCTAGGTGGGTTAACTTGTATTGAAATGCTTATGTGAATAAATGAAACAATTTTGGCCCGAGTTTCGCACGATGGCTGAGGACTTGCTAAAATCGAGTAAGCCCTGCCTGTGAGGAAAACTGAACACATTAGGAAACGTACTCGTTTTATTAGACAAGTAATGCGCTTCATGGTATATATTCTTGCAGTGAAGAAGATTCGGTAGGTTTTACCGTTGCGCTACGTAATTCTGCGGAAAATTTAGCCCCTGACAAGTACATCCGTCAGACAGAAAACACATGCCTTTCAATTATTCCTGTTGGTTCGCTTTCAGCGACAGACGGGCCCCGCAACTTGCCTGTCAGAGTGAACACGTCCTTTGTATGCCGTCACTTTTGACAAAGACACAATATCCGAACACAAACACAGAGTAAGTGTTAAAAGAAAGTTACTTGCTTTACTTTTGCCGTTAACCCTTCTGAAAGCTTTGATAACTTAAAGAACGAAGTGAGCGTCTCAGCGTAAACATCGCAATGCTTCAGTGCGCAACTCATGCTGGCACAACACTGCTTTGCCTTTGGCATGGTCGTTATGCAGCGAAGCACGTTTTAAGGCAAAAAGAAAGCTGGCAGGTTTTGTGTACTTCGCGGTTAGCTAGCTGGAAGAACAGAGAAATAACGCATTTATATTCATATAAATAGGCCAAGAAAACCGTCGTGGTAACAATAACGTTAGAATGCATTAAACTAATGTCACTGTACAGAAGCCGTGTGACCTCTTTGAAAGGAAGTGATCAGTGTTCGCTTACCTCCGTTGTGAGAGGTAATGAGGTGGTTCTTGTCAATTAATTTAATAAAGGCTTTAACTTATCATACACTTTTGTAATATGCTTTTTAAGATCAGCTCTTAAAATTTTTGGAGCTATTTCATGCTTCCTCCACGGTTTGCCCCAAAAGCACCAACTTCGTCGTAGCTTGCAGGAGTGTTCCGCTAAAGCGCGTCCGCTAACTACCTTGCCAGCCACGTCGCGCCCGGAGGCTTAACGGCTACATTTACTTGCGCTTTGCGTGTTTCCTACCGTGCTTCATCTAGTCCGATACGTGCCCCTTTGTGTAGTGGATGACCTTTCGGCGCACATGATTTCCTGGTTAAAACCTACGCCGCGTGTCCATGCTGCATACAAAAACACTAAAAAACTACAGACGCCCTGGGCAAGACAAGTTTATTTCCGCTAGCCTCCATTGAATAGACGGATGAGCGCAGGCTACGTAGCTTGCTACGTAAAGCAGAGAAAAGAAGAGAAGGGGGGGGGGGGGGGGAGGGGGGGAGGTCTTCCCGCTCCGCTCTCTATGCATTCCTTTTAGCCTTCTCGAATTTTGCCATTGCCTCGTCTGCACCTCTGTTCCAAGCTTGATCGTTTGCCGCCGCGCCATCCGCCTTCTCTCCTCTTTCGTCCCGTTCTCTCTCCCTTTTAATGAGCGCTCTGTCGCACGCTAATTAAAGCCCCTGAATAACGGCCGACTCCCTGCACGGGCGTGGAGGGAAGCTGCTTTAGCCAGAAGCGCTCGGTAGCAGCCCTTTCCCTCTCCGCCCTCTGCTTTCATTTCGCTCACTTCGACGAGGACGGCGCTCACTTCGATCACACCGCCGCACTGGCGGTGTACATCGAGCCAGCAGCTTCGGGGGTGCGAGACTGGCCGGCGTTGGAAAAAGAGCTTGGCGAATTTCGTTCGCCTTATCTGAGAAGTGGGCGTCTGCGAAATGCGCGACCGTTTTCCTAGTGAAGTTCTAGGTTGTCGTAGGGCTTTAATTCCGGTTCACATTTCTTTCGAGCAACAACGTCGCTAAATTGTTCTCGACGGGATTACTTGCTCCTAAATGTTGCAAAGCGCTGGAGTATACAAATGGGATTCCTTAGATGCTGGTAGAATTTTGAGCATTTGCAAGCAGAGCGCGTTGAAAAATTGTTACTGCTGTTGTGAGCGTTAGTTAGCGTTCCTTCGAAAACACGTCGTCGGGTCCTGAATATATCGGTGACGGAAGTCTGAAAACTATTCTTTCGGTAACATGTGAAGTCTGATGAACGAGATGTCTACGAGAAAGAGTGTGTAGAATCAGAACACATTCAAAATGGGACTTGAGCAGTTTTCGTTCGGCAACGCGGACACGGTACACAACAGAGCGAGCTAGTGATCAGCCTAGAAGAAAAAGAACGCGACGCGGAAATGGCTGGTTACAAGCTTGACATTACGACATGCATTGTACATACTCCTTCTGATCTATACTAAGATCTTAGCAAACTGCAAAGCTTTGTAGCTTGCGTTAGAAGTGTGCACAGGGTGCGCTTAACAGAATAAACAGTGACTTTGTAACTATACGTAAATATAAAGGAGAATGCTAAATGACGCTAATATGAGAATGAAACAGAAAGAACCAACAGCTATTCACTCTTCAAATGTCTTGCTTCCGCATTTCTTCTTTTTTAACCGTGTTCCGGCGCCCTGTGGCGTGACAAGAAAAGTCGGCACGAAGAACCAAGTAAAGAAAACGAGGGAAGTGTGGAGGTAGGATGGAAGAACCATCAAGCCACCGTCGCTTCTTTTCTTCGATTGCCTTTTTTCCCCCGCTTTGCTTTTTCACCTGACGGGAGTCAACAGGTGGCCGAGCCAGGTGCGGCCGAGGGTCGGCGAAGAACTAAAGAGAGAAAACGAGACGACGAGGTAAAAAGAGAAAAGGTGTGGTCGCAAAAAAAAAGAGAAATAAATGTGAGGTGAGAAAGCGAGGAAGAACGAAAACCGATGGACCCTGTGGAGTGAAGACTCTCGAAAAACACTTCGGAGAATCTCCAGCGCAGAGGTGTCCTTAGCATAGCATTTTTTCCGCGACACGACTTCGACTTCCGCGGTGTCGTCTGGGCGGCGTCTCGCGCTTCTGTGTGTGCTGGTGTTGTTGTGTTCTAGAGAGCATATGTTCGTATTGCGTGTATATGCGATGATGTTATAAGGACTGGGCATGCAGGTATGGTAAACCATACCTGCATGCCCAGTCCAAATCCAAATCCAAATCGGTAACCAAATTGGTAACCAAATTTGGTAATCCAAATTGGTAACTCCAAATCGGACGTAAGTCCGATTTGGAGTTACCTTTGTGGTGGCCGATTCAGATGCGCGGGAAGCAGCAAACGCCTACCTGGGTGGACAATATATACTCACCTAGCTTGGTGGCTTAGCGGCCGTGGTGTCGGATTGTTAAGGTCGAGGACGCGGGTTCGATTTCCGGCCAAGAAAACGCAAAAAGACATTCGGGCCACTTAGATTTTGGGCGCACGTTTTATATCCCTTGTGGTTGAAAAATACTAGAATTTAAATACACGGCATGTATGCAGCCCAAAGTGTTTAATGTCTAAGTTAAACTTATTTAGTAACACCATGAACCTTGGACTATGTCATTTGCTTTCAGTTAGAATGACATTCTGACAGTGCTGCAGCTGTGAAAACGAGCATAACGCAAATGCGATTTGCTTAAAAAAGTGAGCCGTAGTACCCATCAAAATTCGATGGGGTGTAAAATTTTAGCCGCGGCGTGAAGATTTCCTGTAACAAACGAAGCTCTATCAACGAAATATTTTACAGTTGGGCGCTATTGATGCCGTATGGTTACTGTTATGCTCAGAATCTATACTATTAAAAAGGTGGAGTAAGAAATGCAGAACAATCGACAACTGGGTCAACTGGTGGTAGTTTTTGAACATAGCCGAAGTGAAAATACGAGACGCTGTCTCGGAACTAAATGTAAGCATTCAGTTGCGAGTCAGCACTGTGGTCTGTTCTTTCTTCTTCTTTTAGTGTTGGTGCCGTATTTTGAGTCGTTTTTCAATATGTTAAAAAAACCCTAGAATTCGAGGAAGTAACCGGTAATCCGAAATCACGACGGGCGCTGCGGACGCAGACACAATCGAGTGTAGAAAAGGGTGCTTGTTCTCTTTTTCCGCCATGGTAGTTTAGCGACTAGGTGTTGGCTTGCCAAACTCAAGGTCGCGGGATCGAGTGACGACCACGGCGGCTGCAAGGCGAAATGCAAAAAAGAAAAAGAAAAGAAAGAGAGAAAGAAAAACTCCCGTGTTCTTTCAGTGAACGTTAAGGAACCCCAGGTGGTCATAATTACTCTGGAGCTCTCCACTACATGACGTGCCTCGTAATCATATGGCGGACTTGGCACGTAAAACCCGATGAATTGTTATTTTACTATCGTTATCTGCTCCATTGTGTTCACGTCTACCGAGCCTGCTGTGATTTCGGCAAAAACAGTGACTGACTCTTCCAACCCTTAGTTCCACAGAAAGAGGTAAGCTCTAGCGCTAACATACCAAGGAACTTCCTGGATACAATCCATCCTTAAGTGTTGCACTTCAACATTTCCGCGCGCTCTCTTTTTTTTTTTTCAAAAAAGTGACATTTTTTCTCAGTGTCGAGCAGAAAGGCAGCGTTCGAAGAAGCTCGAAGTGATTAATCAGCGAAATTTCGTTACAACTAGTGCCCGGACTTGCTCTAATCTTCTTGCACAAATTTAGGCAACTGTCTTTTTCAGTCCGAGGGATTTGCACGGATATCTGGCATTATATGGGCAGGAAAAATAAAGGAACGGCAAGGGGAAAAAAGTGCCGCCACAGACAGACACATCCTATACAAAGTTGTTATCCGAGGGACATCAGCAACAGAAAAATAAAAGAGCTGTTAACACACTGAAGCGTAGGAACAGCGTCTCTCTCGCGCTGAAGTGCCTCGGTGCGGAGACAAAAGGGGCGAGGTGAAAATACAGGAAGTAAGGAAGCACGGGAAACGAGCCGGCAAGAGAGCGAAAAAGGACTCGGGATGGTTGGGTTGAGGGAGGGAAGGGATGAAAGGCACGCGCGGTTTGGCGTAACGGCAGCGGCGGCGCTCCGATCGCAAACCCGCGCGCGAGCGCGCGCGCGCGCTGCCGGGTCCCCAGTTCGGGGCACCGCCCCCTCTCCCGACGCGGGATAAAAAGGGACCCGACGGTCCCGAAACCAGTAGCGGAGTGCACCGGCTGCCCCCAAGCGGAGCGCGGAGACGTCGCCCCCGCGCGCGCCCGCCAGACAGACCCGTCAACATGTGAGAGCCGCGGCGGGTGTTCCACCCTCACCTCACGCCCGGTGTCTCTGCGTGTGCAGTGAGTGAGTGTGCGTGCGCGCTCCCGAACGTTACTCTCCGGAAGAGGAGACAGGCCGCCCCGGCGGAGGACGTATCCACTTGTCTGTCACGACGTTCTCGCGACCGGCCGGGAAGAACTCGAGCTGTCACTGTGACCCGCGAATTGTTCGTTCTTTTTGCTCTCATTTCCGGTATTTCACACGCGAACAAGCACTGCTACGCTATCGACTTTTCCCGTCTCGTGCGTCCGCCTATTTTTTTGCTTTCGTTTCCTGCCAGTGGAATCGAGCCGTAGCGATACTGTGCCTGGACACCAAGGAAGGGAAATTCGGCTGAACAGTTTTTTTTCCTTTAATCCTTTTCCAGTATATTCGAACTGCTTTGGTGACGGACGCTGTCTCCCTGGAGCCAGAGTGAGGCTTAGAAGGCGACTGTGCAGTCCTTACTGACGTCCGAAAGGCCCGGCCAAGGTGTCGCGTTGAAAGACTAGAAAGACGGAAGAACTCAGACAGACATGCCAGGGATGAGACTTCAAGCGACGCTCACGGTCTTGCTTGTGCTGCTGGTCCCTTCCGGTACGTGCAGTCCGTCTTTTTGGTCTAATAAGGCTACTTTTGTACAAAGTGCGAAGAAACAGCACTGCCGAACGGAATGGCTTTCCTGACGGATTCACTGGTTTGTGGGAGAAATCCTATCACGAGGAATCACACTGACAGTGCGGAAAAGAACGACAATATAATTATATATAAAGTTATGAAAGGCCTCGTTCATCAGACATCAGCTTACACATTGGTAACATAGTCAATTGTAAAATTGTGTGTAGCGAACCAGTAGGGCGTATCTCGCTCTCGTGATGATAAGTCAACTCAGTTGTTCATTTTACTTTCTCCTGGCTTGGAATATACGCGTGCAATAAATATTGCCCAAGATTATGCTACATTGTCAATGCGCCAGTTTCAGCTGCAGTTGCAGGTTCCTTTCTGCTATTTTCTAATCTTCGGCGTCTCGGACAGCTCCGTGTTCAATGTGCCGTCTGTGCTGTCGGCGTTGAACTAGCGAATAACGGGTTGCGGTTACCGAAAATACACTCTAATTTTTTCCTGATCGAACCTAACTGACAAAACAAATCCTTACAGTATGAAGCACGCGAGGCACAGGAATAATGCTATTCGCTAGCCAATTTAGTTCTCTTTCACGAGTAAGATTTGAAATTTGTTCGATTTTGTAGTGCTTTATAACAGCTGCTTTTGTAAACTCCGATGTGCCACTGTCGCAACAGCATAATAACGAATGGAGTTACTTATGCGCAAAGAGGAATACTCATCTGTACTTACTATAGCCTAAGAAAATAGATGGCAGGGCGAATTATCGTCCAGGTAAAGAATACATAAGATGGCAGTGATTCTGTAATTCTTGTATAAGGAGACATTTGTCCAATAACTGCTCGTAAGTGGAAAGCTTCCAATGATTAGTTCAGCGATTCTTTCTTTGGCACTCATTAAAGTCAGCCTAAAGGGCTGGTCCCTGTTCTAGAGAATTTGTACGCTGTCGCTGATGTCACGCAATTCCTGTGAACCGTGCTCTTTAAAACCACGTGGCACGGAAGTACGTATCAGGGATCTGCGAAATAGGGCAGAATGAGGTTGAATATTTAAGGGAGTCTTTCGACATAGCATTTTATTAACGCTACTAGATCAAGCCTGTTGTAACAAACTGGGATGCGAGAATTCGAAAGGGTTTCTAGGAGTGCGCAACGAAAAGCTAGCATACCAGGACACGGACAGAGAAGAGGCGCACACGTAGACACACCCGTCTACATGTGGCCTTTTCTCTGTCCTTGCCCTCGTATGCTGGTCTTTCGTTGAAAATAATCATGAACCAAACAGACCAACTTATCATGCTTCTAGGGGTGCCTAAATGACACAGCGTTGATGCATCAGGCATCATTGGTATAATGATGGAAAACTTAGGATAAGTATCTAAAAAGACGAAACACAATGTACCACACAAACTGGGAAGTACCAAGGTATTTTTCTTTCTGCCGGTTAAACACACTATTTGTTGACATTTCAAGAACGGAGTTATATGCTTAAGCTACGCTTCTAAAGAAGCGTGGCAAAGTACTTCGGGAAATATGGCATGTTATGAATCTTAAACTGCTTTTCGGCTACATAGTCAGTGGAGTACAAAGGTGGTTTTATAAAGTTCAAGTGGCTTGAATGAAACCAATAGACCGCTTACGTGGGCAGATAGCTCTCAAGAATTTTGTACAATTGCCTACGAAGGCTAGATATAAAAATCCGTTCTTCAAAGAAGTATATCCCTAAACCACATTCTTTTCAGCATAAAATGCATTGGTTGCCCTACTCTACCATTCCCCTGTCTATTACACTACACCTTCACTGACTATGATTTGACTATACCTTCACTAAATTTGGGCATACAGAGGGTTAGTTCGCGAAACATTCTAAGGAACGTTCAAGTACATATGTTATGCATGACAATTCATACGACATCGACACATTTAATGCAAGAGCTCCAGATCTCTATGTCGCAAGGTTGCTTTGTGAGGCACAGTAAAGGAAGGGGAGGATCGGCGGCGCCGGGAGCGCTGAGGAGCGCAACCTGCAGCAGAACGTTCGGGAAGCGGTGACACCACGCTCGCAGCCAGCTCGCGCGCACTGTATACTTCGCTGCGTGCGCTCGGAGCTTCATTCCACATCGCTACACGTCCTTGTCGCACGGTGACAGGACCGACAAAGTATAACATGCCGCGGTGAAAAGAGGCAAGAGCAGCTCGAAGTGCCGCTCTTCCTAACCGTCGCCGGGGAAGAAGAGGCTGTGGGCGAAGCTGCGGCAGCGGCGCGTCGAGCACAGCAGATTAACAAAAGGTGAAACTAGGCTTTTTCCCTTCGCATTGCTAGAAAGCTCCAAGTGTACCCCGTGATATTTTTATTACCATAAATATTGCATCCCAACAGAGTAGGCACGCATGTTTTATTCAATGTACGGTATCTGGCGATATGTCGCAACGCTAAGTATGACTGAAATTAGCCTACTCCACAAACTGACGTTAGAACACGTTTAAAAGCGCATAATATGACGTTCGTTGGCAACATGTTTCGGCGAGAGCTGTACCGCAGTACCGGCTAGCAGGATTTTTACGCTCTTTGTCGATGGTTTACCGGTGCGCAGTGGCATAAATGAAAAATATATACATAAGGGACACATATGGCCGTATATTGTAATTGTCTCTCTGCGAACGCGTGGGAGAAAGAAAAGAGAGAATGCCATTTCTGGTGCTTTTAAATATTGCGAAACTGGTGTTTGGCACGAAGGAAAGGAACTTGAAACGTGCATTGCGCCACACGTTTGTTAGGCTGGTACTAAAATCCTTCGCGTCGTAAAACAGGCTGCAGTGTGGAGGTACGAAAATGTATGCATACGTTGACACTCAAAAGAGTAGAGAAAGAAAGACGCTTGGAATAGCGTGTAATTTCTTTTAATTTAGCGGCTAGCTAGAAAGACGGGAAAAAATGTATCCCAAAAGTCAACGTTGCTTCATCAAGCCACATTTAGCAGGTAGGGAAAACAGTGTCCTCCTCGGGTTTTTATGGAATACGCTCGACTCTTTTAGACTGGGCAACACAAAATAAAGGTAAACGTTGTACGCCTTTATCTGGAGAGATAACGAAGCTTTCTTTTTATGGTAACGCTTCAGGTGGCGTTCGTGTCTACTGTGAAAGTTGAGACAGGAACATAAAAATGAATAAGCTTGAAAGCACTTGAAATAAAGCAGTGCCGCGCCTGACGGTGAAGTTTCGTAACACATTGATGAAAACCCAAGAAGGTTTTACTAGAGTGATTATAACATTGATTTCACAAGTTTGTTATGTTAGTTATAGTCAACCGAAATGGCTATGAAGTTTCACCTTGGGGGAAAATATTAGGTTTGCAATTGTTGAGAGACTGTCAGGAGGACATACTCGCAAAACGAAGCTGCGAAACTTGTGACTCTCGATCCCCCGTGTGTAATAGCGCAAAGCGCCTGATTTTCACACGTTCATTTCTTCAAACACTCTGGTGGGTGACATGAACACGCAGTGACAGAGCCGAAGGGGTGAACTAAGTTCCCATAGAAGCTGTTAGGTGGCGATAAGTGGCCCAGTGCATCAGACAGAACGAGCGTAGGTGCCAGTTATGTGATATGTCTTTAAATGCTAAAGTGAGTGCGTGTGTTTGTGGAGGGGGGGGGGTGGCAACCGCATTGGTGAAAAGTGGAGTGTGAGTAATGTGTGAGCTGATTTATGCGAACAGCCACTTTTGCTCGTTTCAGAGCACTTAATGTTTTATTTTATCGGCCAAACGTAGAACAGAAATCTTATACGCCTAGTCATGCACCATTGGCCACTACTGTGCACTTGCATTTGCAAGACCGAGAGAGAGAGAGAGAGAGAGAGAGAGCAAGTGAAGGATAGATATAGAGATGGTAGGGGTAGTTGTCTACGCACGGGGCAGATGCCGGCGAAGGCCAGTTCTGCAAGTCCACCTTATGTTAAAAGGCAGATGGGGGGTTAGCTACGACTTAAATAAACTGGGCAGTTCTGACCTCGAAACTGTTTCTCTAATATTATCTTCGCTAGAATGTAATATGACATGAGTGAAAGAAGCAATAAGGAAACACGGTAGTGTGTGATTAGATAGAACACTCTATGAGGCAGACAGAGTATTCACAGCATGGAGTTCCTCAAAATTACCTAGAGGGATGTGTGACGCCACCGTCGACGCGAGTTTCCTTGGGGGCGCTATGCCGTGATGGGAGTTATGGTTTATGTGCCTGCGAGGTTTGTGTTGGCTGACAACGAGCGGTTCTTTGTCTGATACGTGGATACGGCTGCATAAATAAAGCTTCTTCAAAGCAGAACCTTTGTGTTTACAAAGCTTTGTCACTCATCCATGCTACATCTTGCAGTGAATGGTTGCTCACCCACAGGGTGAAAATAAGAAACAAACGACAGACAGACACAGAGTCAGCGTTGACATTGTTGTCTGTCATCCAACTTTAGAGGCCAGTCGCTGCTGTTTATACGTTTTATAAAACATTATGTACGAGCAAAATATCTCAAATATCAGTAAAACTTTCTTTTGTTTGATGCTAAGAAAGAAATAGCTAATTACGCGCTCTCTGAGGGAAAAATCAACTATTCCGATGTCAATCCGAACCCGACATATCACAGCAATCCCATGCATTCAACAGCGTTTCAGCGCCGGTTTTCCGTCTAGGAAACAGTAAGAGACTCTAATGTTTACAGTATGCCTTTTTTTTCTAAGACAGCGGGTACGCACTGTCTTAAAAACTAGGCAGTTTATGAAATGCGTTATTGAGATATATACTTCCTCAAGCCGCTTGGCGAAGAATGACTGGTGAAGCAAATCAATTGCGCCGCCATTAAAGAAACAGCTGCGAAAGCGGAAGCGTCAGTGATCCAGCTCTCGTATATGTATAAGGTCTGAGGATGCTCGCGGACATCCCCGCTGTGACGTACAGGCTGCCCCTACCAGTTGTCACTTCGGGGCCAAGGAAGTCTTGCGCGTCCTGCATAATTAACGGCTTTCCGCACCCCGTCGCCAGAGAGAGCTAGGCGACCAGGCCTCGCCTGGTTCCGTTGAGTTATTATTACGGCTTCGAGCTGTCGACGCGAAATTAGGGACGCTCCACCGTTCCTCCCGCAGTTCATCGCGAGTTCAGCAACATAACGCTGTCGTTCATGGAACTACTAATATTATTTGTGTGCCTTTATTGTTGCCTTATAAATCGCAGATATGATACAGCAGCTGCATCGTGTATTTCATATACAGACTTAGACTAACTCCAAGTTGACGTTGATGCCTTGCCGGAAAATTTTGCAGGAGCGGCTTCTGAGGCATTGAGAAGTACTAAGAGCCTGATTTAATAAGTACGAGTACAGTTATGTTTTTCACGGATTTTTTCTTGCCTTTGTGGTTACCAGAATATTTGATGTTTGTGTGGACGCACAATTACCAAAGTCTCCGGGCGCAGTATGGATCAACGTGGAAGTTCTTGGTGCAGTTAAACGTGCAATGGCTTTTGCTTCAGGTATATATCTCAGTTATGGCAGGGAGCTTATGTACCGTAATCGAAAAGATTTTGAATAAACTTGAATGCTTGCAAATGATTACGGAGTAGGCTGCTTCCTTTAGCGTACTGGCGCTTTGTATACACTAAACGCCATAACATCATTCAGCATAAACTGAAGTATATTGACATTGTGGCGGCGACTGACTTAGTCTGTCAAATTTCTCTGACCCTTCACAAAGTTTCGAAGCAAATGCGGCGCTGGTGCACGACACAAGACTTGGAAAAAGTGAAATGAAAGATAATTTAAAGAGACTAGCCAAGTTAAACTTTAATGAAACAGCTCTGTCGAATCTATTCCCTGCTTTCGTATTACAGCACCAAAGCGAAAAGGAGTAGCCGTCGCCGAAAACAGCGACAACTTCTTCATTTATCGATTAAAAAATGAACAATGTCTACCTTTTTCACAACAATAGTGTTCATTTTCTGTAACCACATCCATAAAAAAAAGGTCGACCTAATAACATTTGTAGCGGATATCGACAGGTTTAGGTTAGGGAATACTGTCTTCGAATCTCCTATGCCGCTGATATTAATTTTTCTCAGACAGGACACTTGGAGAGTATAGTATTATCTTTACATTCCTCCAAGCCATATAGTGTCTTATTTCAGGGCATTGTGTGTTGAGCATAATGTGAAAGACTACTTTGGGACTATCTGTCACGCTACATAAGATGCATAGAGGCGATTTATTCAGTCTTATGATAACCACATAACAAATTTAAGAGACAAGACACATGCAATTTACAAACAACTAAGGTACAGTGTTGCGTGTAAGTTGGATTCATCCTCGTTTATTAAGCCGGCACAATGATCCTTTGTATAATGTGTAAGCGACTGACTGACTGATTGATTTCTGGGGTTTTGCGTCCCAGAACCACGATATGATTATGAGACGCCGTAGTGAAGAGCTGCGGAAATTTCGACCAGCTGGGGTTCTTTAACGCGCATTGACATCACACAGCACACGGGCCTCAACATTTCGCCTCCACCGAAATGCAGCCGCAGCGGCCGGGATTCGATCCCGCGAACTTCGTATCAGCAGCGGAGTACCGTAGCCACTAGATTACCGCGGCGGGGCATGGTGTGTAGGCGACAAGTCCGTCAATACGTCTAGGTCAATGCGTTAGCAGGAAGCCCCGCTAAAAATCTGCACGCACATGCAGCTGCAGGCATGTGAACACAAAAATATGCGCGTATGTATTCGTGTATAACAGTCTCATTCTGATTTACTCTCTAATTTATTCTTTGCTGTCTCCTGTTCTCTGTTCAAAAACCGATCTGTCAGTCAAGAACGCACGCGTGACGCTATAACGTCGTGGAAACGAGCGAAACGGAAGCGACGAATACACTGCCGAATAAATTACGCACCTCCGGTAGCAGACCGCGACATTCCGTTCAAGCGTCGCGGTCTTGACGAAATCCTGGCACCCGACAATCCCTATATACGCCCATTATTCCCTGCTGTGTGTATGCTTCTTTTACCGCTTTACATTCCCTTCCGACTTGTCTTAGAAGCCTTAAAGACTGTGCGGGACTGCAAGGTGCGTGCTGTCGGCATTTTTTTTGCGAGAAAGAGAAACAAAACAAGAAATTGACTTTTCCTCCGCTGGCAGCGCCGAACCGTGGAAGAGAAAAATATGCGCTGGAGGCAGTTGGTTATAAAGCTGAGCCCCGTATAAGGGTGTTGAAGGGGCGAGCGAAAGAAAAGAAAGCTTTTAAATTGCAAATCTTATGTTAATGTCAAAATCTGCCCTCTTTTTCTTTTGTTAGCGAAGGCAGCGTCAACGTTTTTCTTTTTGACTGCCTTCTCTCTCGCTTAGACAATTTTTATCCGAGACCTATGGGCTTGTCTCCTGGCGTGCTTTCTTATTGTTTTTTTCCCTCTTCCTCTAGCAGCGTAATAACAGTTGGTCGCCGCGAGTTCTGTGTCTCTACATGTCTCGTCACGCGCAGGAGATGGAAACAAGAAGGGAGAAAGTTGGTACGCGACTCGACGAAAGAGCGCGTGGATGTGGAGAATGGCGGTTTAAACGCGGTACATCTGAATGCGTGCAACGGTGAAGGGGGTGAGACGTTATACGCGAGAGGGAGTGGGCAAAAAGGAGGAGAGAGCAGACGGTCGTTGCTGGGATAAGAAAGTACGACGGAGGGAATAGAAGTTGACGTTGGGGCGTCCTTTTTTTTTTTTTCACTTTTTTTCTATTTGCCGCGTCTTGACCTCTCTCAGACGGTTGCTGCGCGAGAGAGCCGGTAGAAAGGAAAAACGAACGCGAAAGCGACACAGTGAAAAATACCGCTCGTATAGAACGAGTTGAAGAGTTGCAGGAATAGTAGCAATCGAGGTGGCAAGTTCTTTCTTGTTTCTTTTTTTTCACTCTCCGCCCCCGCTAAACCAAAAGCGAAACTGGTACAATATCAACACGAAAGCGAGTGCATACAGTATACGCATTTGCGAGGGGCGATCGCGCAGGCGGAAGACATATTCGGAAAATGAGAGCGGAAGGGAGCTGACTGAACATCTAAAGCGCCAGGAATAGAAAAGGAGAGAGAGAGAGATAGGCACGAGGATGGCGTCTAATTTGCATGCGGCGTTATGTATGCGCCTGGAAATATCATCCTTTGCGATAGCTGTCCCAACATTCCTTTTCACGCCACCTCGAGCCAGAAGGGAACCCTAATATATTTTGATAGAGCTCCTCCGCCGTCAGGCGCCGCATGGAAAAGCGTTTTGTGTTACCAGGCTCTCTCGCTTGGATGAGCACGACTGTGGAAGGGGCGGCAAGACGCCGACAGCGGCAACAGACAGCGGCACGCTGAACGTGGGAGGCGCTTGTAAAAAAAAAAAAAAACAATTCGGTGCTGCAGGGCGCTGCGTCGGCCGTCCCATGACGCGCGCTGTCTGTCACGGCATCTCTCGTCGCCGTTGGCACTGCGGAATTGCTCGCGCGCGCGGTGCCTTTCGTTCGCGCTTGTGAACTTGTTGGCGTTGCTTGGTTCTGATTCGTGTCCGCACAAGTTTTGAAGTGGGGGCTAGGCAGTGCGGCGCGATGTCACTGGTCTCTGCACCGAGTTGTTTTCTCTTTTTTTTCTTTTCTTGCTGGTGGCCTATTTCCAGAGCGATTGCTCGCGGGTTTTTCTATTTAAACCTTTCTCTGATTTTATCGTAAAAGAAATTTTCGCTCGCCGCTGTCAAGAATGCGATAAATGCGGGCTTTCTTGCGTTTTGTCGATGCTCGAGGATTCAGGTTTGATTCCCTGCCACGGGGACCGCATTTCATTGGTGGAGAAAGGCAGAACACCCGTGCACTTAAATTTATCTGCTCGCTAAATAAATTCAGGTGCTCGTAATTTATCCGCAACGTCCCAATACGGTGCACCTCATCATTACACTGCTGATGAGGCCCGTAAAACCCCGGCAGTTGGTTCGTTTCTTGAATACTTAAGATTTTTACTCGCTGCCTGCTGTTAGGCTAGCAAACGTTTCCAGGCTAACTACGCATTCACGCTCCCTCACAATCACTTTGCTTCAGATTCGCAGTCTTTTGCAGGTGCTTCAAAGATATTCTGATCCGAGATGAAACGTTGAGGACCGCGTACTGTTCGATGGCAGTGTACGTTAAAAAACCCCAGGCGGTCAAAATTTTCGGATGCCTGCACTACGGCGCCTCTCATAATTATAGCGTAGTTCTGGAACGTAAGACATCAGAAATCAATCAGTCAAGATATTGCAATCGTACGCGTTATCTTATTCGATTGTTCAACGAAGAACCACAACATTTTAATTATTTCTATGCAGATTTTGCATGAAAAGCCTGAAAAAAGGGTTTGGATAAAGTAAATATTGGACAAGGCGGTAGAGACCTTTGCTTAGATAATAATAATAAAAAGAAAACATAGTTCGAAGTTTCCTCACGCATAAATGGCACGGACTGGCTGAAAGAGTACTCAGCGCAATCATTTCCCTTCGCCTCCCCAGGTAAAAGTTTTCAGTTGACGCGAACTTCTCTCAGTAGTGAGGAACTTACAAAACAGAGCGAATTGTTACTGATGGTTCTAGTAGCACAGAACGTTTTCACAGTTTTATGTACGTATAGAATGAGTACATCTGACCAGCTCTTTGTCGTAACGTAATTTTTATGCGCGAGCTGTATCGAAACGCAGCCATACCATTGGTCCATACTTCCGTGAAGCAGTGCCCGACGGAGGTGTGGATGCGTTGGCAATACGGTTTCGTTGAAAAGCAATTGTGATCAAGTTACGTCAAAGATAAAAGAAAAAAAAATGTGGTTGATTCCTCTGTCATAGGAATCTGTATAACACGAAAGTGGAACCTGTCTTCGCGAAGTTGTGGAATGCATAAGCGGCAATCTGGCGAGTCGAGGGGCAGGAGATAGCTTGGGTACTGGGAACATGTGAACACGTTAAGTCTAGACATCCGCGGCGCCTCCACACGGCATAGGGATTCTCGACAGTTGTACACGAGGGAAAGTCCTCGAACGACTCACATTGCTCTGGAAACACTGAACTGCACGCGCCAGAGCGCTGCGCAAACCTGCCATAAACGAGGATCGTCCGCAAATGGTAACGCCTTGAAAGAGAAACCGAACGGGTTATCAGCGGATCGTTTTGTGAAAACACAGCCCACTGCAAAGAAAGGCCAATCATTTGCTTGTCGACGGCCGTCTTTGCGATCCTGGAGCAGTGCGCGTCGCAACTCAATACACCTGGCCACGCAAGACCAATTTTGTAGCGGCCGTATCCGTACTTTGCCCCTGGAACGCGCCGTCACGACGCCGCCATGGCCCTAACTTCTTCGGCGGTCGAGGAGGTCGAGGCGCGAACACTGCCGAAGCGCTGACTGCCGGCGCGAATCAGCGCGACAACCTGCTTCGCTCTATCTATCGTTCCTATATAGCGGTACCACCGCAGCGAACCTAAGCGAACCAAGAGTGCAGTACAAGAGTAATTTTGCTTGTTAAACGCCATAGCTCACTGTACTAAGCACCTTTGATTTAACCGGACGACCATTAAATGCAACTTCTAAAGCGCTATAGTGAACATATAAAGCCCATGGCTTCCTCGTATGAGCGATGTTGCGGTGGTGTATCGGTAGAGCATCCAGCTCCTTCTGTCAAATCCCTGTAGAAGGTGGGTTCGAGTACGCCTGGGTGGAACTTTTTCAGTGTAGATGCCAGTTCATATTTCCGTTACAGGAAGTGCGTCACTTATTTCTCGGTGGACCCCGGCATAAAACACTTTCGTGTTAAAAAAAACCGCTAGTGTAGCTATTGCTGCGTCCTAAGAGAACTATACATTATAAATGAATTCCTAAATCCTCGCGCCCAGCACCTCTTACAACTTAGTGGAACATGTCTTTGTACGACTTTGTTAATACTTGAAACGAAAAAACAAACAAACAAAAACGACGGACACAGAAACGCACAAAACAGCGAATTGTTAGTGATGGTACTAGTAACACCCGTGTCCCTCTTGCTTCTCTGTCCTTCGTTTTTAGTGCTCCG
Source organism: Hyalomma asiaticum (assembly GCA_013339685.2). Taxonomy (NCBI): domain Eukaryota; kingdom Metazoa; phylum Arthropoda; class Arachnida; order Ixodida; family Ixodidae; genus Hyalomma; species Hyalomma asiaticum. Next base: position 139,552,966 of record CM023482.1, read on the forward strand.
TTTTTTTCCACCTCTTACGACTTGCAGAATAAGAGTGAAAAGTACCCGACGAGGCAGCTTATAGCGGCGAAGGTGTTGGCTTGCGAAGGGCGAGACCGCGATATCGAATCCCGGCCACGCTCACGGGAATGGAGTGAAATGCGAAAGGCATCCGTGTGCTTAGATTTACGTGCACTTTAAAGGACCCCACGTGGTCAAAAGTACTCTGGACGTAATACCCCGTTAGTTATTATTATTATTATTATTATTATTATTATTATTATTATTATTATTATTATTATTATTATTATTCAATGTACATCCAAATGAATCTACTGGCGGACAACTACACGCCAACGTGAGCACTGGCCGTGAGGAAGTTGTCTTTTCTTTCTTCGTTTATTTATAAATCTCGCTTTCGTAGTTTTCACTCAAGTGAATAGGGGACGCTCAATTACAGCATCATTTCAGCAAACATATTTTCGAAGGTTTGAATGTTATTAATCTAAATCGCTTGTCTACCCTACATGATCTCGCGAGATCAAGGAATGTGTAGATACCGAGAAGAAATAGTCTTCCCTAGCGTTCCTTCTTATTGTACTCTTCAATGATGGCGACGAACTTTTCTACCTTTATTAAATAAAAACTCAACTCTACTTTTTGACTTGATCCAGCAAAGTTTGTTTCAGAAACCGAGAAACATTCTATGCTGTAAAAAAGAAATGCGGCCATGAATTGTGCGAGAATCGGTAATAAAATGCCATATGTGTTTATTCCATATGTGTTTATTTGGACAAATCCAATAAAACGCAAATTTGAAAGATTGTCTTACGTCCAGTTGTAGAAAAAAAATATAGGGGGAGGGGCATTGCGTACAGTCACGGAAAGACATTGGTATGGAGGTCATCTATTCGATGCGATGGTGTGTACAATGCCATACAAAAACACCCGTGAACATAAATTTAGGTGCTGGATATGTGGTCCGCCACTGCAATGTGTATCATAATCCTGTCGTTTTCTTCAGCACGTAGAACCGCATAACATCAATAAACTTTAATTAAACGCTTTGAACTTGCTGTACAACGTTCGTGACCGAGTATCGAACATCTACATATAGAAAATCATCGTCAGCGTGGCCGAGGAGAAAAGTGAAGCATGGCGAAGGGAGGAAGACGTGTTTTTCTTAGGCTTCCACATACACCTTGCTCATACTCCGACCCTAGAAACTCAATGAAAGCCCGAACTCCTACAAATAAGTCTAGATCTATCGAAGAATAAAGTATTAAAATTACATATGATATTTAGGTTATCATAGACCTTCACGATCCGCGCTCCACATTTCCTCCTTTCCCATTCGAATGTCTTGTGTAAGATATGTCAGATAGATGATGCATCAACATCAGAGAGAAAACAGCGTGCACACGGAAGGAAGGAAAGCAAGGGAGAAATCTGAGATTTTGCTTTATGATCGCTGTCATATCGTAATTGCCTTTGGCCTCGTCTTGTGTGCGCCGTGTTTTATTTCCTTAGTCAAGTGATTGAGTACACATTCTGTAATGCACAGATATGGCTAGTCACACAATGCACAACCCAACCCGACTGGAACGCTATCGCTCTTGCACAAACTACCATGAGGACTGGGACAGTGGTGGACAGCCACTAACGCGCAGGCGTCTGATATGATGTCAAAGACCTGTACCGCCGCACTTTTAAAACATCCTCTTCTCTTCAAAAAATGGTCAGCTGCGCAGGCAACAAGCGGCCGAACAAAGGATGCATGCTGGTAGAGACAACGGGGTCGCATCCTAGCGCGGCCGCCCGACTGGAACAAAGGCTTCGTATAAACCGAGGCCAGAACTGGGAACCCTCTTTGTAACAGAAGAGTCTGTTTATTCAAGCGTTCACGGAGGCTCCAGTGTCGTCGGCATAAAATTTCCTCGCAAGGCAACAGTAGCCGAACTTGCCAACGGATCGCCGCGGCTCGGGTTGTGGGCGCTCGCTAAACAGAGAGCCATTCCAGGGCTTAAGCTGTTCCCCTTTTCATGATTGCCGTGGCATCATTGTGTCCCTCAAAGCCAGCGACTCTGGCCCCGCGGAAAATCTGCGCGCGGACAGTTAGTTGAGTCTCTTGCACTTTCGGGCACGTTCCGTTGTACTTGCAAAGTTCTAGCGGCGCAACATGGTTAAACGAACAAAAACAAGAAGAAAATATCAGAATTGCATTTTGCGCTAAGGACTACAGCCTATTATTGGATGTCATTAAAACGCGTTGACTTTTAGCTCGTTGTGTGGGAAGAACAATGTTTCAGATTAGCACTCGGCTAAAGGTCCACTGCCCGTGCGTTGCGTTGATTAGCGGCGCGTCGGTGTAACAGGAGACGTCCCTGTATACGCTTCTATATACGCAAGCTTTATAGAAGCCCACGCGCCGAGCTTTCGTGCACTGACTTATAAATGGAACTGGCTTTGATGTATCGTTTTTTTTTCTCCTTCTAAAGGCCACATGGTTCAGTGAAGGGGCTGTTTACAGATATTCGACATGAGGCTGCGCTAAAATACAGCAAGAAATGGGCGGTTTTACGTACAAGGCTTCCTTTAAGGGAAAATAGGTGTGCAAGTGCATGTCCAGGCATCAATCGCATTGCTATAACGTAACCGAAAGAGTAATTGCGCTAAACAGCAGCGGCAGACGAGTGTCCGCCTTTAATGCTAAAGGTATTGCGTTCGATTTCTTCAGCCACCTGAAGCCCGCAGGTCTTCCTATAGTAGTGGGAGAGGCATTACGACCGGGCGCTTGGTGGTGCACTTACTCATACATTTGAGGAGGCCTCTCCTTTTCACTCTCCTCTGTTTTTTACTCACATCCTTTCCACGATGTTGAGACATGGTCCATTATGGGCTGCAGAAACACGCATTCTTCATAACCCCAGTCCATGTCACTAGCTCGCGCGAAGTTGTTTCTGACAATTTCTTGATACGGCAACGTGGAAACGACGCGTAAACAATTTCCAGGATAAAACAAACATTTTTTTTAGGTACTGCGAAAGAAGTAGAGGAATAACGAAAAGGGAAGATATACAGATTACAATATCCAGTTCGTACATCTATCTATCTATCTATCTATCTATCTATCTATCTATCTATCTATCTATCTATCTATCTATCTATCTATCTATCTATCTATCTATCTATCTATCTATCTATCTATCTATCTATCTATCTATCTATCTACGTCTCGGTGCTCTCGGGGTCACCTCGTTCGCCTGGTATACACTAAAATTTCGATGGTAGGGCATCAATGTATGACCAACATGACTGACTGATTTTTATTAACTTCATATTCTTGTCATGCATGTCATAATTAACAATACTGCAATTACCTGTGGCTCATACCCGTAGTGGAATGCGGGTAGACACCACAGGTGTTTCAATTTTATGCAGGCTATAGTATACCGGTCAACGACTGCCTACTATAGACATTTAACATATCATTAGAACATACATACATACATACATACATACATACATACATACATACATACATACATACATACATACATACAAGAAATGCAGGCCGCTTGCAGTAGCCTGCACTTGAAGTGTAGACATAACAGACACACGGACTCAGGCGAATCAGCCATAATATCTAAAAGCAATCTACCAAGCGGAATCTAGCCCGTGTCCTCGAGGTGCCAAGCAAGCACGCCACCACGAGGCCGCGGCTGCTTCGACAAGGAAGATATAGCAAAATACACCCATTGCACCAGCACCTGTGATGGTGATGCTGGCCTAACGTCAATTGCACTTCTAGTGTACGTCAGCCCGTATCTTAGTAGTGCAATAAACAATAGACATGTTCTACTATAACTAGACGTGCTTTTGTTCAACTTTGCTCGATCCCGTAGGAATACTTCAACAAACTACGCTTATGATATAAGCATATGCGCTCAGTAGCGTGCACTTCATATCGACAAAACAGACGTTTGCGCACTAACGTGAGTGCCAACAGTACATCGTGCCGTGAGTTACCATTGAGTGGTCGTGATGCTAAAGGCGGCCCAAGTTAGCCGCACCGTTAACCGTACACTTGCTTACGCGCTATGCACAGACGCTCATACTATTCGTAACACATGGCTGAATGAAAATAATTAGTCATAAGCAATTTCCTCCTTCACAGCTTCGCATAACACAGATCTCCACAATGCCTGGGATTTGCAGGCTTTTTTGGTAAGGCGTTCCTGGTAGGGTTAGTGTGATCACACGCCTCTAACTTTAATTATAGGTCTCACGTCACGGGGAAACGGTGTCTTAGCAAGCACAGTCAAGTCACAAAGATCCGGGGCATGACCCGTTATGTTGGCTCTTTCACTGCCATCGCGTCAAGTTCGTGTATCAAAAAACTCGGTTAGAGAGAGAGAGAGAGAAAAAAAAGAAAATTATTGACTGCAGCTGAAATTAGCAGGGACAAAATTTGTGCGCCTGTATAAGAGGAACTCGTGTTAGCCGAAATCACGCCAGCGCACATCACGCGCTGCTGCAGTTCGAGGCAGACTAATGGGTTCCGAGCCTGCACTCTCAACGTGTTTACCCATTGCCGCTTTTAATGCATCCACTTGCCACGAGAACATACTTCGCCCTCTGATATCCCGAGTTTCCTCAATTTGTTTATTCCTCTCCCAGCTCCTCTATATCTCTCAAAGGCCTTGCATACGTGGAATACGTAAAAAAACTGTGCTAACACTAAACATCAGGCCCAGAGCAACCACGTAGCGGCACCCGAAAGCGCATTTTTGAAAACGCGCGCGCTAAGCAGCCGGCGTTGCGCGATCGGCTAACGCATTGAAGTTTCTGAATCGCACGCCACGAGTTTTGCTGCGAGTGTGCGAGCGCGTAAGGCGAGTGTGAAACACGAAACGTACAGAGATAACAGAACTCGCCAAAAAATAAATATATAAGCGCGCCGCAGTATCCAAAGCGCAGAATGATACGCGGATGGTATAGCAGTTTGCACCCACACGCCAACGTTGCACGTTTTACGTTTTGCGGCGCGCATGTGAGCGTCACCTGCGCGCTCGGGTTCACGCGGAATAACGCGGCAGCACCGATTTTTCTCGTCAACAGCGCACGGCGGCACTCTTTAGTGACGCAAAACTCAAAGAGGAGATCAAAGGTCGTTAGCGCTGCTCCGTTCTCGCTGTTTGCGTTCCATTCGCGCAGAGTGATCTGTAGTTTCGGTCCTACTCTTTCCTTTGATCTTTGATACTTCGTTCCGTATGTCTCGCAATAACGCCATGGTTCCTATGCGTGTCAGGAAAGCAGTTCGCCGTTGCCGTTGGATGCATTTAGCCGTCCGAACACGTGCCGTGTCTTTAGAGACTGCCCCGCGGTGTTTTCTTTATGATCCCGCTTTCCGCCGGTCTCTCCTCGCGAAATGCACTTCCCTTCACGCGAGCGCTCCCGGAATAGTATACCGCGCGAGGCTTCGAGGCCTAAATTTGCGCATCAGCTTCCCGCAATCTCGCCCATTTATGAACGCTTCCTGGCCTTTGATCCCCAAATTTATTCAAAGGGCGTGCTATAAATACGTGCATCGATGGCGTATTCACGCCGCTGTGCAGCGGCCTCAGCGTCGCTTCTGGTGTCGGTGAAACGAGTTACAACCGCGGTAACGATGACGTTAAAGGTAGCAGTGTGTGTGTGTGTGTGTGTGTGTGTGTGTGTGTGTGTGTGTGTGTGTGTGTGTGTGTGTGTGTGTGTGCGTCAGAGAGAGAGAGAGAGAGAGAGAAGACAGAGAAGCATGAAAAAAAAAAACAGCCAGCCTTGAGGAAGCAGGCAGGGGCGCCACGTGCTGGCGTAATTCTGCAACCCACGGTACATAGCTAAATCCCCAATGTCGCAGATTATCAAAATCAGAGAAAGAGAACGCTCCGCGGGCAAGCAAAAGCAATAGAGCAAGCAAAAGACCGATGGTCCACAAATGAGCACATGTGCTGACGTGGCATTTCAGAGGAGCGTGGCATTTCCGACTAGCGGCGCCTGCAGTGTAAAAGGGACGAAGCGTGAATTAATGAGCGAGTAAAAGCGAGTTGTGCAGCAAACATGCTCACCAGCAGGATGTACGCTAAAGTGGGGTGATTGGAACGCTGTACGCTGACTAAAACGAAGCAGACGCCATAAATGTTCTACATGATCCCGTGCGCGGGCGCTAAGCTGCGCCGAGTACGATGGCCACTGCGACAGCGAGTAGTGGTGAAGACGAAAGAAAGAAGGAATGAAAGATAAATGAAGAAAATAGGGATGTTAGGAAGGAAAGCTTTGTGATTACATGCATTTCACTGCCGCAAGCGCCCACTGCGTGGGTAGCGACCGGCGAGATTTATGAGTTTCGCGTCGCTCCCCGCTTTTGGCGCATAAAAGCTATTATTTGAGCGCGTGCAGCTTACTGTTCAACCTTATTAAAACTGCCAAAAGTGAAGCTGTTCAGCGTGGATGGGTCTGGGCATGTTGGCAATTCAATTCTAAAGAACACAGCACGAAGTTCATGCGTACAAGGAACGCTGTGTGTCGTGTCCATCTTTCGTCTTCCCGTTTATTTCGCGCCGTGTTTTTTCCCACTGCAATATAATACCAAGAGACGTGTGGATTGACAGCTTGTGCCTGGAGCCAATGTTGCTGGAGCCAAAGTTTCGACAAGTGGACTTGTCGAAACGTTGGCTCCAGCGACATTCCCTGTTATGCATAGTGCTTAACGATTTGTTCATTGAATAAAACCTCCTTTTCCCCTGCGCCTCTCTTCTAGCTTAGTATGAAGCAGAGGCTCTTTCGCTCTATTAAAATTGTTTTGATGAAAAAAGAAAGCGTGCAGTCACTTAGCCCGTCACTTTTCTCTCCCGAGAAGGAGGTAGTAAGAAACCAGAAAGGTAGGGACGTTAACCAGACAGATGTTGGGTTGGTCGTCCTATTCCAGGGAAATGGGCGTAGAGAATGGCAAGATAAGAGAGATGGAGAGCAAGGAAGGAAATGAACGGTGCATTAATTGACGCGTGTGGTATTACATCACTACTGAACATGTTCGTTCAGTCCCGTCATTCTCAACAAGCACAAAAATTCCTCCACTGTCCTGTGGGCCTGCGGGCGACGAAGACGGTGTTAAATTAGCCCCTCGGGATGATGATGATCATGATGATGATGATGATTGGGGTTCGGTTAAGTAAATTACGCTTATTTTTGCAGCCCATGTAGGGAGCACGTCTAAGCGTCCGTGTGGGTAGGGGACAGGGACTGAAAGAGCTAGAAAGGAGAGGAAAGCCGTAGTGGAGGGCTCCGGAAATTTCGACCACCTGGGAAAGCCGCTTGCCATTCAGTCCTCGCGAACATGCCGTCAACATGAGGCAGATAGGAGAAAATGCTCAAATACTGAGCGTTTTCTCCTATCTGCCTCATGTTGGCGGCATTAAAGTATGTATTTTCGTCCCAAAGGATCGACATAACACTGACTTCGCATCAGGCGAACTCAACTAAAGCCTATTGGGAAACCTTTTGTAACCACTGACCTCCCAACTAAACTTGGACACGCTAAGCCTGTGTGCATTTCACAAACGCAACCATTAGCTGTAGCTGTAAGCATAGGCGAACAAAAGGATCGATAGAAGCGCGTCGTCCGCATGTCCTTCATCACTGTATGTGTACTTACCGGCCTGATTTAGTAACAGCAGTGCAGCAGGCAAAGAACAGCCGCTGCGATAAGCTATTGTCTATCAAGCTGTTGGAAACGCTTTTGAGCATGACTCGCTAATCCACGCTGCCCACGACGGTCTGTTTATAGAAGTCCTATCAGCCAGTGGGACAGCCACGAACGCTGGAATCAGCATGCACTGTACGGCGAAGTTAACGTGCCAGCGATGAGTTTCGCAACAGGTTCTCTTTTGTTATTGTGTTTGACGTCGGCTAATGACGGGACGAATTCACGAGCCTGTTCGTAGACATCCATTGATAAGCATACAAGGAAGACGGGTACGTTCGATACGAAAACTGTTCACTTCTCCCCCTGGCCGGTTGTCTTTTGCAGTGTTCAAACTCTATGTAAACTACAAATACGTTGCCCCGTCAAAAATTTTAGAAACAGGTGTGGGCACTGTGTGTCGATGTGGGTCGTTCTACACATGGACATGTCCCGGCTTTATCGTTTTAAACGTGTAATCGGCCGTTTTGTATGATGTTTTATCAGGTAATGTATAAGTATAAAGAAACGGGTGTAAGCACGAGGCGCCTATTGGCCAAACATTTAATGCCTCACGTTTGAATACGATAATTTTGAGCCCGAGATTGTATTCCTGCAAACAGCTAAAGAAATTAGATTTGTTCGTCGTTACACAGCAGTAGTTCATTTGGTGAAATTTTGAGCCCTGTGCAGCATCCCTATGAGCTGACGATGAAATCAGATTTGTACATCATATTGTACCATGATATTGCACTTATGTATCTGAAGCAGGCCTTGTTTATCATTTAGTGCGTTAGTTATTATCGAAGCATTACAATACGCGACAGAACATGGAGCGAGAGTAGCAATACTTCGTGCTTAGCGCTTGCAGAGTTTACTGCATGCACTAACATTATTACGGGTTATTCACTGGATTCTCTTAAAAAATGCATAATAATGAAACAAAATATGGACCGCTTGCGAGATACACCTTCACTGTATAGTAAGTGGTACAGTGATGCTCTTGTATCCCACCGCTTTGAGAATGCGAGGTGGAACAGTGTGTAGAGACGAATGCTGTTAACCTCTGCATGGACATAACATCAGTACCAGTTATTCGCCGAGTTCTCTTTAAAAAAAAAAAGAAAAACGCGTAATAGTGAAATAGAAAATATGGGCCACTTGCGGGATACACTTTCACTGTCATAGTAAGTGGTACGGCGATGCTCTTGTCTCACTCCGCTTTCAGAGTGCGAGATAGGACATAGATAAGGTCAAATACGAACTAGCATTGTTAATGTCTCTTTGCCATGCACTGGACTTGATCTTTATCTTGTCATCGTCCTGCTTAGCGCTCTGACAGAATTGTTATGAATTGACACCAACTAGCCCAACTTGCTGGTTTTTTTTTTCTTGACCCACGGGGTAGCTTAGCGGCTAGCTTTTGGCTTCGGAAGCTCGAGGTCACGGGATAGAATCCCGGCCATGGCGGCCGCATTTCGACGGAGGCGAAATGAAATTAAAGAAGAAAATAACCCTGTACTTAGTGCGCAATAAAAAATCCCAGGTGGCAACAAGTTATTCCGGCGCACTCCACTACGGTGCGTGCCTCATAGCTGGTTTTGGCAGACAGAACCCCATCAATAATCTTTATTAACTTGCTATTTTACTCTTGCGTCACTCAGGCTCATTCATAACTGGGGATGTCATTTAACTAAAGTCAGCATTTCGCTTGTGGGCAGTGAGCATAATCTCGGTTTATTGAGTCGAGGTCAAATTCCGTATGGAAGCAGCATTCCGCGACAGCGGGTATAAGTTTGGTATGCGACATAAATTTCTTTAAAGATATCTATTAGTAGTTTAACCAAGGGGTTTTCTGCGCACAAGAGCATTTCTTGTGCAACCTCTTCCCGTTATTCGGGAAATGTACTTGGTACGTAGCATCGAGCGGAGTCGGTGTAATCAGGAGACGTCTGTGAATGGAATGATTGCGCGTTGATTCAGTCGAACCAACCATGATGACGTGGTTTTAGGAAGCTCAGGTACTTATTAAACGACCCACTTTGTACGATAGCTTAGTAGCTGTAACGTTTTGTTCCAAAGTAGCGACGAGTATTTCTATGGCGGCGGCCAAAGTACGTAGAGGTTTCACGCGAAACCTCTCGTGTTCTATGCTTGGGATCTCGTTAGAGAGAGACGTGAGTTTATAATTAATCCGAATATTTGTGTTGTGATGTCACTGATTACTACCTGTGCCATATTAAAATAGTAAATCTCGCGTCACTACTACTCGACCAACGAAACGAACATATGAGTGCAGCTTTACATAGGTCGTTTTCTTGATTCCCTTTTCCTCGTCTACTTCCCGCTTCGATTCCACAGAAAGCAACCGCACCCCACCGTAACCACCTTCCTTAAACCCTGCACTTTCGTAGGAGACGACTTCCAGAAGTTGCGGCAAGCTTCTAATACAGTTAGTTCGGGTTTGTCTTTCTTTTCATTCTGCATCTCTGTCATATTCGTTGGACCATATAAGAGAGAGAAAGAAAGAAAGAAAGAAAGAAAGAAAGAAAGAAAGAAAGAAAGAAAGAAAGAAAGAAAGAAAGAAAGAAAGAAAGAAAGAAAGAAAGAAAGAAAGAAAGAAAGCATCTACCCTGAACATTTCAGAGAACAGCTTATGGGCATCAGTCGCAAAGAGAAAGTACGTGCGAGCACACTTGTTCTCGCATGGCGGGAGCGCTGAAGTGCATTTCGAGAGGAGGGCTGTGCAATCAACAGAAAGCATGCGTGGCAGAGAAAGCGGTGTTCCGGGAACAAAGCGGGCAACGGAATCCGTCGCAAAGCATTTATTACGAGAGGCGATTAATAACATCTGACAACGCAGCCGCTCACCTCTTATTCACCGCTCTCTGCCAGCGCCGCGTTTATGCGTGAACACCTTGCCTCTGCTTCTTCTTTTTATTTTCTTATTTTTGTGTATAATAAAAGCGATCTCTAGCTGTTATTTTCGTTTGAAGGCGGACGCGACAATAATATTACTGAACGACTTAAGAAAAATATAATAGAAAGGACCATACTTACAATATATTATAGTGAAGCTAGGAGAGAGAGAAAGAGAGATGCTGAGTTGGAAGCAGAACATGCGGGTTGATGAAAAATAAAATAAGGGGCAACAAGACGGCGAACTCGTAAACTAACAGCTAAGAAAGGTAGTCGGCGGTGGGATGACTTCAAAGGACGCACACGGTCCCGCGAGCTTTCGGAATGTGATACATGGCGCCAAGAGGCTAATTAGGTGTCGACGGCGGCGGGCGGCGTTGCCGGCAGCGCGGTGTTGTGTCGAGAGGGTTCGGGAGGTACGGCTGTCAGCCGGGCTTGCCAATTACGGCGCAAAGTAGCGCGTCGGCAGTGAGCGGCCGCGGCGGTAGCGGCGATGGCTTGGAAACTCGTTGCTCTCAGGAATCCGTCGCGAATGCGTCGCGGAAATCGTGCGCAGGCACGGCGACTGCAGCAGCGGTGATGGAACCACGTCGCCGGGCGGTGTGCACGCGCGCGCACTGCGTGTCGTAAATTAGCATGACCCGGGCGTTCTCTCGCCTCCGTTGTTACAGACATAAGCAAACGCGAGTTGTTAGGTAAGGACTGCGGACTCAGACGATGTCCAACAGGCGATGCATCTTTTTATTTATTTTTTATTGTTTTAATTTTCTTCTTTTTATTATTATTTTCGTATTTCATCAGTCTCTTTTTACGGCGCAGCTACTGCTTCTAACTGGCGGCGATTTTTCGTGGCAATATCTTCATCGCAAAAACAGCTATCACCATCATAAAAGAATGACACCTTATAATTACAAAAAAAAAAAAGAAACATAGTGACAGCTGCCACTAGGGCTCAGCTTATATGGCAGCTGGGGCACATGAGATTACGTCAATGCGCCTTAATGATAGTAAGCGTTAGAAGAAATTTTCCCCACTCCAACATCATGCGCTCCGAAAGTCACGGGATCGAACTTCGGCCGCGGAGGCTGCATTTCGATGGGGGCGAAATTCTGAGGCTCGTGTACTGTGCGATGTCTGTGCGCGTTAAAGAACCCCGGGTGGTCGAACTTTCCGGAGCCTTTCACTACGGCGTCTCTCATAATCAGAGCTGGTTTTGGGACGTTAAACCCCACAAATCAATCAAATCAAAATCTCATAGTTTGGGGCGAAGAAACCCCCAAGGCCAATCAGTCAACCACAGCATGTGCGGCATACACCCGCATTAGCCTAGCCCAGGATATTCGAATATGCGCTACATTCGCTTGAATGTTAATTTTTGCAGTCTAGAGCTCCCAAGAGGCTTATACTGTGAAATCAACAGACGCCTGGGCAGGGTTAATCCCGCCCTTTTAACATGCCGGACAAAAATAAGCGCTTTTACTTATTTCAAACCAGGATCGGACAAAATAGGGTTGAAATATTTTATGAGAAAACACTCTGCGTGGGTTGAAGAAGACAACAGTATATCGGTTGTTTTGAGTTTGTAATGTTAATGTCGACATCGCACAAGCAGACAAACGCTGACAAACGTGGTCTAACGATCCGCACCAACCGGTCACGTGGTACAGATCATAAGCGAAATTTTTACATCAGCGCTTCTGGTCTTGGTTGTGTAAGATAGTTGTGGTGGTGGTGCTCAATTGTGTTGTTGGTGCTTCTACAATGGCATCACTGTGCCTCCGCTTGCACGGGGCTAACGGAGGCGGATTTTTCTTCTTAAGATTTTACGAACCAAGGAAGCTGAAGTTGCTGTAAGCTGCTGTAACTGTTGAGGGTATCGGCATACGCGTGACGTGGTTCTTGTCCCGTGCGCTTCGTTTCGTGAAATTAAGCAGCTTGTACACGTAAACTGATGTAATTTATTCGGTGAGACTGATTATACAATGTCAGGGAGCAAAAAAAAAACAAATAAGAAGAAGCTCAAGCTTTTATTTGTGTCAAGGAGGATAAATTACTGAAGCTGAACATGGCTGAAGCAAGCAGCCAGCATTTCCCCGGCATGAGGCAGCCAAGTCCTAAATCAATGCTGCTACGGCGCGATGAATTAGAAAAAGGTTGGTTAGAAGGCGCATACAGACGGCTCAAACAGCAGCCCAAGTAGGAGTTTGGCTGGTCCAGCTGTTTCCACGAAAGCACAGAAAAAAATCGCGATTGTAGCAGTTAATAATAATACAAAAAACAACCATCTACAACACGGCTGAAGAAAAGTGCACGAGCGCAAGTCATTGCATATACCTGTGGGTAGACAATTAGCGAACGTGGTGTTTCAACAGATCGGAACATTGTTCCATAATAAAAGTAAGAAGACATCCTGTTTCTTGGCTCAATAAAGCAGTGTTGTTGCTTTCAGTGAGTCCTTTGTGATGTGGATTTGATACCTTAATTGAGTAACGAAAAGGTATGATTGCTTCCTTTATATTTTAGGTTAGGGGATCCTGCTAAAGAGCAATAGCGAAAATGAAAAGAATGGAAAGATATTGACAGCCTTGCTGGTGCTTCAGCCGACCGTCATTGACACTACGTCACAAACAAAGATAGAAGCGTCCTTGTCGCACCCATGTAGCACTGCATCCCCTATGAGTAGGCGTCGTTAATCGAGTATTGCTACGTAGAACGTGGCGCAGTGCGCTTGACAATGACCTGAAACAAGCGGGCCTGCGTAAACAAGACGGTGGCGATCCGAAACAGGTTCTCGTCGCGAGACAGTGGCGGTGCCGCCACGTATACCGCCGGGACATCAATCTCGACTAAGGACTGCTGGCTGCACGGTTTGATGGATCGCTCTTCTATCCCTTCCCTGCAGCAGCCCACGCCTCCCTGCCCCGATCGTGGCTAAACTCCCCCGCACCGCGTCACTCTGACCTATTCTTGCCTCCTTGCCGTTGGCCTTCCCCTTATAGCCCCGTTAAAGGGAACGAAACGGGCACGCGCTTCCTTCTTCCCTTATTCCCTCCCCGTCGAAGCTCCGAAGGGGCGCTGTTTCTAGTTTTGGCGGCTACTGTTTCTCGCTTTGGCGGCTCATTGGGGCGCCGGTTCGCTTGTTGCCAGTGGCGAGGCGCACGTGACTGGCGTCAAACGAGCACCCAAGTCACGTGATAACACGCATTCTGTCTCTCGCCATCGCAGCGTCACCTTGCTCCCCTAAAACGGAACAAAACAAAAGCGAGAGAGCGAGCCGTTTTCTTCATGGCTGATGGGGCCTTTTCCTACCACCGTTTGATTGTCCTTTAGCGCGAATCGTGCGATCTGCGCGATACAATTGCCCTCTTTGGGACACGTTAATCTTTTTTTCTCTTTTTTGTATGCCAGTCCGCGCGTCCTCGCCAGTTCTCGACGCTGAAACATAAAACGAAATGAGGAAACAACGGGAGTTAGGAACCTTCAGCAGCGGAGGAGGTGAAAGCAGAGCGCGAGCCGCCTTTCTCTATCCCTCTCACATCTTTTTTTTTTTTTTCTTTCTCGTCTTCTCCTTCCGAAGGCCTTATATGGCGCGCTCATTTATCACAGCGTTGAATGCGTTCTATTGTCTCGGCGACCAACTCGGTTCGGTCGGTCGACCCGAAATTAATGGTAGCATTGATTTGCTTGCAGAGAGCGCTTTGACGTATCCGCCTCCTCCTGCAGACGCGCGCGCGCGCTCTGATTATTTTTCCTTCCAGACCGGCTGGTCGTTGTGCGCAATCGAACCAATATACTCGAGGCTAATATGAGCGACCGAATGCCGCGAACATAACGGCCGTTTCCTCTGGCATCCGTTTTCAAGCTCTCCTCCTCCTTACCACCCACTCGCAATAGCATGCCACGCCGCACAGACAAACGAAGCCGTGCACTCTGAGAGCCGCACAACACTGACGCGGGGGCCGCCTCCATGCGAACACAGTCATTCAGCGGCTTTGTGCGCGTTTTTGCAGTGCGGCTCAATTTGTTTATTATCATTTTTTTCCTTTTGTTGGTCGTTCGCACTCTTTATATCTTCCTTGGGGACTGGCGCCATGACACCACGTGTATTTCTGCTTGTACTCGGAATCGTTAGCTACGATTACTTTCTGAGCAGTATAAGGTACGAGGAAAAAAAAGAAAACAAATTCGAAAAGCGTGGGTGGAGGGAATCGCGGTTTGTCGTACAACGCGGACGCATGGCAACCCTGTGGAGAACCAATTTGTTAGCGATCTCAGTGTGGCGCTCGTGTGGTGACTCGCCGGTGAATAGTTTATTGAGGTCTGGTCTCATTAACGAGATAGTTTGGTAACGCCTCCAGCGATGCAATGTGTCCTGCGACTCTGTGGATAAAGGCTGGACAAATAAAGCTTGGTATGATTAATGATGCATCAGTGAGCGATACTGTTCATTCATTCGTTTTATTTTCGGAGCTGAAGCTTGATTTCGAGAGCATAGCTTAACCTTGCGGCAGATATATATATATATATATATATATATATATATATATATATATATATATATATATATATATATATATATTTTTGTTATCCTAAAGGGGAGAGAACCGACTTTTGCAGATAGGACAATAGAAGAAAAAATGATATGGTTTCGCAGAAGCTATGGTAGGGTTCGTGTAAAAATGGCCGTTCAAAAGTAGCGAGGTCAGCTGAACTGTTGTAGCTTTCACTGGGCGCACCATCACTGTCATCTTTCTAACCCCTCACCCCTTCTCCCCTGTGCAGGGTAGAAAACCGGCGACAAATAACTGGTTAACCTCCCTGCCTTACCTCTACACCTCACTGGGCGCGCGATGCTGTCAAATTATATGCCTCGGTTGAACGGAGACATCCATATTAAGTCGAAGCCCTCTAGGGTGGCTATGGAAAATATTTGATGTCAAAAACTTAAGCATATACTAATTATGAATGAGAACGACAGTCATCGTTGCTTAACGTAAATCGGTTTCCTGATCTGGTGCTATCTGTCAGGTCCGCAAGTGTCAGGCACACCGCTGCAGAAATTTTGGATGAGCGATATGTATAAGACAGTAATCATGAACCGGTAATAGAAGGCCGTCGGAAGAATCTCGCTCGTTACATAGCATGTAAAGTTTAAAATACATCGCTACTCAACGTCAGCAATGTGATACAGTTCGCGCTTGACAGGCGGCTAACACAATCGTTTTCTGGCGGGCCGTAGGTCAATCATATCGTACCACTTCTCGTCGCTACCGCTGGCCTTTTCGCGCCGAGCTTAAAAAACTTAATACCATTACTTCGCGTTGTATTAAACACTGGTTTAATATCGTTAATCACGTTTTCAGAGCGAGTTGTCCGTAACGTCAACGGGTTACGTTTATTTTGATACGGGCATTTATGGCTCAGTTGAGGGAACTACATGAATGGGTTAAGTGGATTGTAAAGCTTCCGGGAGCAGTTCATAGAGCACGCGTAGCACGTCTTGTCCGCTTCATTCACAGTTAAAGGCGGCCATATTTTCCTCTGAATGTCGGGCCAGCGCATGCACGCGTGAGCGTTGGGTTTGCCTCGGCGCGCGCTGGCTAACGTTACGCAAAATAATTTTTGCCGGAGAGGAAGTCCCATTTCGGGGTCATTCGATTTCCACGCGCCATTAACCCCGTGACACCTGGGCTCCGAGCGCCACTTTGTCCACGCTGGCAGCCATTTGTCAAGTGTCATCGTCGCTGGCGGCGATGTCGCAGCGCAAAAGGTTGGCTTGGCGGCGAAGGAAAGGGGGATGAAGCGAAATCTGGCGACCGGACTAATCACCGATCGCGCCGCCACGCCAAAGATAACGCGTTTAGAAAAAGAAAATGAAACGCCGGAGAAGAAATGGGTTTACTATACGGTGACAGCGATTGAAAGAAAAGGCGGGGGTGGGGGCTGCTACGGAGATTGGAGGCTCTCACGGAAAGCTGAAGCGCCCAATTTGCATTACTTGAACGCGAAGGAGGAAATGTACGACGAAGCGAAATTGCTCATTCATCGCCTTTTCCCGTCGCCATTCGTTATCCGGCCGCAGTCATTGTCTCATTCGAGCGACAGTGCTCCTAACGTTGAAAGAGTGTCATTTAAAATGTTACTATGGTAGCTCGTGCTATGGGATGAAGCACACGGAAGTTCAGTTTCCTTTGTCAGATGATTTAACGTGTCCATTAATATATTTTTTTATGTCTTGAGCGTTTGTGTGGTACTCGCACGCTAGGTAAACTTTGATGTCGGCGTGCGCTTTCCTCTCAATCTACATTTTGTGAGTACAGGCTCGTATTTAACGACGTTTATACCGTTTTTGACTTGGAGAAATTTCTCTTTTCCATCAAAACGTGGGGATATGCAATTGAGCTCGCTTTAATGACATTGTGAGGCCACAACGTTCCGAACACTGGTCGACGAATAGGGGCTTCTTATCATCCTCCCCATATTGCCAGGTTTGATGTGGAACTTCACTTTTTGCACATCGGATGTCGGCATTCGTTTTGTCTAGGAGTTGCGTCTCGTGTTTATAAATGTCGTGGCTCATTGACTGTGAAGAAAGATGACCATGCATCGCAAACTCGAAAAAAGACATCATGTTTGGTCCCTATTACTCTATTTTATATATTAGAAGATACCATTATATAAACTGCCTTTACTGCGGTTGAATGGTTTGAACGCACGAAGACATTTGCCGAAAGAAATATTTTTGCACTTTTCAAGTGGCTCAGTAGTATTTTGTAGCAACACAGTATTAGAACTCAATTATGTCGACATATTCTGTCTTGCAGGTCGTGTTGCTCGTTGTTTTACGTTGTTGGGATCTTGCTGTATCTTGATTACCAGCGTTTTCGTCGCAGCCACAAAAACTGTCCCTTGCGTAAGACGCAGTTCTATTTCAACATGCCGTTCGTTGCGCCTTTTGTTGAGCTTAACTGCGCCTGTAACTCAGTGGCTAGTGTATAGTGCTGCTAAGGAAAGGGTCGTGCGTTCGGTCACTGTAAGTAATTGATCAGGTTTTACGTGCCTAAGCTACGATATGATTATAAAGCACGCCGTAGTAGTGGAGGGCTTCGGGCATTTCTCTTCGCCTTCATCGAAAATTCGACCGCTACGGGAGAGATCGAACCAGAGTATTTCGGGTGAGTTGTCCAGCAGCATAACCACTAGACCTACGCGGTGGAGTTCGATCACTGTATGTGCGACCACTTTGCGGTACGGTCCCATTGCAAAGGACCACTTCAACAAACATGAATTTGATGCGCTTTTTATAGAATCATCGACGTAGTCACAGCTAACCGTGTGTGCTTCCTGAAGCACGCCACTTAAGACTGCGTGCGACGGTTACTTTCATTTTCATTTCAGTTGAATGTGGGAAGGCAAAGAACTGCTAATTAAGAAAAAAATAGAGACTATACAAGAAAAGATGCACAACATAGAACGGCAATCTTAACAGCAAATACACCGCACCCATTTTAATAGTGCAAATACATAGCCATTACATGCGTCATTCTTCATATTACGTACTGGCAAGTTTAGTTTATAAAGAACAGGCTAAGCGCGGACTCGCATTCCCGTCCCCATTAATCGGTCAGTGAACCAAAAAATTAAACATAGGAAAATAAATATAATGAAACGGGGCGAATCCCGATGAAGTTGTATTCATTCCTACGCAAGCACTTCCCTTCTCTCGCAGGTTGCCGCGTCCAACAATAGATGCGACGCACATTGCTTACTACGTCCGCCCTACAAGTACCGCTTTGCCCAAAAAGCGAGGCGTCTCTCGAAGTCTCTGCCCTCCTCAACATTGAAAACTACGGCGTTGGAGATGTGGTAAACGTCGCGCTTCGGATGTCGCAACATTTACTGTAAGCTTCAGGGAAGCGGGCCGCGCGGGTGTACGTCGAAAACGCCGCCCGCTCACCATCTCTTTCTTTGCCCAGTCCCCCTCGCCTCGCGCTGTCACTAGGGCCCATTGGTTATTCCTCTCTCTCTCCGCGTTCTCCCGGCCACTCGGCCGGATCAGACGATCATGCGATTTATGCCTCGCATTCGTCATGACCCCGGAAAAGCAGCCGCCGGCAACGTCGGCTCCGTGCTCGGGAAAACGCACGCACTCGACGGGGCAGGCGCGCAGAACGCGCCGTACACCGCACGCCATTTCCTCTCTCACCGCTCCACGAACGCCGCACTCCCCTATCCGCTTCCCCACGGCCTTTCTCTTTCCTTCGTTACAATGCACTCGGCAGCCGCGTTGGTTTTTGCTGCGGAGGTCCTGCTCCTCGATTCCGACCCTGCCCGGTCCTTTCGCTCACATAAGTCAGGCCGGCGTGTACGTATATACGGTACACGCTCTGCTAGCCGCAGGAGCGCTCTCGCGCTGACTTCAACCGTTGGTATGTCTGCAACACGGGCTACGTGGAACAGGGCTAGCGCCGTGCGTGGGGGGGTCTTGTAGAGTGCGCCAGATGAGATGTGTATAGGCTTCGATCTTTTTTAAAAAAATGTGCTTGAAGATAATGTACTTAAAACGATCACTTCTTCTTTAAAAATAAAATTGGCAGATCCCACGTGCAGTGATTCCGGAATCAAGGAAATGCGAAGCACGCATAAGGGACGTAAAATGGAGTTGCATTGTTGTCTAGCTATACCGAGTCATGCCGCTCATGACACGCATGTCATGATTTTCATGTTATGACCTGCCATTTATGTTCGTCAGGCAGTCATGTTGTGCCATACCAATTTTCGCATACATCCCATTAGCGAAACCGCCAGGAGAGCACTAAGACCATGGCATGTAAATTGATGCCACCCATGACATGCATATCATGATTTTCATGTTATGACCTGCCATTTATGTTCGTCAGGCAGTCATGTTGTGCCATACCAATTTTCGCATACATCCCATTAGCGAAACGGCCAGGAGAGCACCAAGACCGTGCCATGTAAATCATGCCACTCATGACATGCATATCATGATTTTCTTGTTATGACCTGTCATTTATGTTCGTCATGTAGTCATGATGTGGCATACCAATTTTCGTAAATATCCGATTAGCGAAACAGCCGGGAGAGCACAAAATTGTAGGCGGCTAAATAGATAGATAGATAGATAGATAGATAGATAGATAGATAGATAGATAGATAGATAGATAGATAGATAGATAGATTTTTTATTTATTTATTTATTTATTTATTACATCCTCAAAGGTTCCGTATGGAACTTTACATGAGGGGTGGGTGACATAAAAGAGGCGGTATCGATGAAAGTGATGGTTAAGGTACAGGTGAGTCTGCCTCTTGGATGGCATTCCTGAAGCGCGTAAAATCGCCGATGACTGCTGCCTCTTCCGGAAGGTCATTCCAGTCTTGGGCGGTGCGCAAGAAGAACGACTGCTGAAATGATGTGGTGCGTGCACGTGGCGGGATCACAGCGTTTGGATGACTTGTGCGATGACCTCGATGGACTAGTTGGATGAGCTGGTTGTCACGTGTGGCTGAATGAAAGAATTTGTGGAAAAGACAGAGACGTGCAATACGACGACGAAGAACGAGGGTAGGAAGTTTTAACTGGTATTTTAGGGCGGAGATGCTGGTGTAGCGGGAGTAATCTGAAGCAATGAATCTGGCGGCTCGGTTCTGGACAGACTCCAGAATTTTAATATGGTTAGTTTGGTGGGGGTCGAAGACAGCAGATGCATATTCAAGTTTAGGTCTGACAATGGCAATATAAGCGAGTAGCTTAACGGAAGGTGGTGCCATGAAGATGTTACGGCGTATGTAACCAAGGGCGCGGTTAGCGGAGTGAGCTATGTGGTCTATATGGTCACCCCATGATAGGTCGCTTGAAAGATGGACACCTAGGTATTTGATTGAATTGGTAGTAGCTATGTGACAGTTGTTGATTGTGTAAGTAGCCGGCGCGTAGTTTCTGCGACGATGGAAAGAAATGAGTAATGTTTTGTTCGCATTAAGCGACATCAGCCAAGTACTACACCACTGCTGGATGCGTAAGAGGTCAGACTGTAGGGAAGAAGTATCGGTAGAGTTATGTATTGGGCGGTAAAGGACACAATCGTCGGCAAAAAGACGAATGTTAGATTCAACGGAAAGTGGAATATCGTTTATATATATTAGAAACAAGAGAGGCCCGAGGACGGTACCCTGGGGCACACCGGACAAGACAGGGGAAAGGTTGGAGGAGAGGTCATTAACATGCACAAATTGTTTGCGGTTTGTTAGGAATGCTTTGATCCAGTTGAAAACATGCTGGTGTAGGCTTAGACGTGAGACTTTTAACAGGAGACGAGAGTGGTGCACCTTGTCAAAGGCTTTTTCGAAGTCTAGAAACAATGTGTCAACTGGGATGTTACGGTCCATGTGTAGGTGGATGTCATGCAGGAATAATGAGAGTTGGGTCTCGCATGAGTGACCTTTACGAAAGCCATGCTGGTTTGGGTGAAAAAAACTTTCAGATGATAAAAAGCTGGCAACATGAGAAAAGATGACGTGTTCCATGATCTTAGAGCAAACACTAGTGAGCGAGATGGGACGGTAGTTACCTGCAGATAAGCGATCGCCCTTCTTGAAGACCGGAATGACCTTCCCAATTCTCCAGTCCAATGGGACTTCACCTGTGTCGAGCGACTGCTGGAAAATGATTGACAGTATGGAACCGCAGACATGTTTAGTATTTTTAAGAATTTTGGCATTGATGCCATCTATACCACATAGATAGATAGATAGATAGATAGATAGATAGATAGATAGATAGATAGATAGATAGATAGATAGATAGATAGATAGATAGATAGATAGATAGATAGATAGATACGCTCAAACTCGCCGAAGTTCGCTAAGAAATGCTTCGCATTTAAAAGTGCTTTATCATCAAGTACATAAAAAAATCACCGGTCCCATATCCGATGCTAAGTTACTTGACCGTGAAACCCATTCCCCCAATCTCATAAAGATTATCCGGCGTTTTTCTCCATTAGTGCGCAGAGCGATCACTGCGTTATCTGCGCGATGAAAGTATTTGACAGTTACACTTGAACAGCGGTTCGGATCAATTGCGTAACGGATTTTGCAGACAGGATGCAATTTCCACTTTGCTTCAGCCCCCTCCCCCCTCTCCTCCCACCCCCGCTCTTTTTCCGGTGCCCTCGCACGTACACCCAGAAACGCATAATAAGGACTGGAGCTACGAGTCCACGAGTCCCTTATCTAAATAACAAAAATTCATAAACGAACACTGCGCCGAGCTTCACGTGCCAAGAAAGGCAGAATTCGTAAATAGCTCGCGTAGAGGGAACTTCCTTTTTACACATATTATTGCGTAAGTTAATGCTACGATTGATCGGCGCTTTTCCTTACAAACCACTCTAGAGTGCCGGACGTATTGCAAATGCCCCGCTCCGGCGTCCCGTCACTCCACTGCTTTCCACGCACCTCGCAACCGTCGTTCGCAATATAACATCTCCGCGGGATTGGACTCGGATTGAACAAGTACACACAACATAAAAGCTGCGGCG
Organism: Hyalomma asiaticum; assembly: GCA_013339685.2. NCBI lineage: Eukaryota > Metazoa > Arthropoda > Arachnida > Ixodida > Ixodidae > Hyalomma > Hyalomma asiaticum. The sequence goes on from CM023482.1 coordinate 139,575,151, forward strand.
CCCACCACGCTCAGGTGAGACTGGCTCAATTAAGGACACCATTTTCCGGCGGTGAGTGGCTCACACGCTGTCCGCGCACTCGGATCGGAAGCTCGGGGGCCAAGTCGGGCGCAACACGGCGGCTCGCAGATAACTCCCACGTGGCCAGGCGCGAAGCATTACATTCGCGCGTGAAGAATCCGGGCGCGCCAGGCGAGAGCTCGCGTCCATCGCGAAAACTGCGCTTTTGCTTCGTCGCCGCAGTCCTGCCGCGGACGAGGTGCGACGCGCTCCTGCCTCCAGGCCAGGTCGCAGCCAATTAGTACCCCTTGAACACGGCTCAGTGACTAAGCACTTTTCCGTGTCCGGAGAGAGTGCTCGGCTTTATATTTTACGGGCTGAGTGGCTTTCCGCGATGCTGTTGCACTAATAAGTCCTGTGCCAAGGCTACACACTCATGGGCCTCGTTTTTTTGGTTGCCATGCGGCTACTGACGCGAGGAAAAATGAAAAAAAAAAAAAAGTTGCGATAAGTAAGCTGTGGAAGAAGAGGAACAACAGTGGTCAAGCGGCCTTGTAACTTTTATTGGTTAGAGTGTGCGGCTATGTCAAGAATTAATGGATGAGTAGATGTCATTCTTGAACATGCAAAAATAGTGCTGGCTTCTGTGTGCGCATAGTTATTGACTACATTACAGAATAAGAAAGTAGAGCAAATAATAAAAAAGAGAAAGTCAATGACAGAATGAATTAGACCCTCGTGAAAAATAACGAACGAAGGAAACGATGGAAGGGAAATATAGAAGTGGTCGTGAAGCACGTAGAACGGACTTAGAACAGAAGCCCATGTACTGCAGAACGAATGCAGTAAGAAAAGGATAGTTCTTCAAATGTGCCTCACGTTCGGATGACTTGTACTACGACCACATCGAAGGTGTACGGCTCCCTTTTATACATGGTGGCGTCTCTTAATCTCTAGTAACGAGCGAAATACACTTTCTACGATATCTATCATGACTTGGTGTCTTACTCGCTAGTGTTGCTTTTCAGGGTGAGAACTAGATTTAGCTGTACCTGCAATACCTGGCGAGAAACAAATGAAGAGAGAGGGAAAGGAGAGAAAAGGAAGGGGCACGCGGATCAACGAGACCTTGAGTTCGGTTTTCTACCCTACAATGGGGGTAAGTCAACGCAGACTAGGAAATGGGAAAAAAAAAATAGAAAGAGCAAGAACTCAACGCGCACATGAGGTTTTACAGAAGAGATAAGAATGGTGACTGAGGCCAGTATTTCTGAGAAAGTGCGTTGCGGGAAAAAGTTTTCCTCGTCACCGGTAGATCAAGTCCTGGAACACTTGCCACAGAGCGGAATGTCTGCTTCAGAAAAAAGAAGAGTGTAATCGACGTATTTCAAATAGTTTGTCAGAAATGCGCTGGGCGTTGTGTCGCGGGCCAGAGCATAACAAATCTTCGACAGTTCGTTCAAGGCGCCATGCGTAGCTCATCGGCGTAGTTCTCAGTACAAGACGAAAAAGAAAGCACCTTTCTCTGCTGTATCGGACGGCACTCCCAGGATTGAATGTGCAGAAATACTCAATAAGTGGACAGTTGACCTACCGCCGTCGTAGCTCAGCTGGTGGACCATCGTATGCGTTATGCGAAGGGTGTAGGATCGGTCCCGAACGATGGCAGGTGTGTCTTTTCATCCACTTTAATTTACTTCCATTTATGTCATAATTACCACGCTACAGCTAAGAACTACAAATAATTCTCCCTATGCCTTCCTTGTCCTCAATGTCTGTTGGATTTATCAGGTCGTGTCTAACAAAGAAAACGAGCCCTGAATCCATCCTCCTTGTTTCTAAGTGGTATTACTCTGTTAGAACACCGCGGGCGAGGGTAGCATGGACACTGAGTGGTAAGAAACAGTAATTTTTCAATAACTGAGTGACGTCGAAGAGCGTGTAAGTATTTAGAGCCGGAATATTAAAGAAATTCTAGTACGATATCGCAATTTCAGCAGGGAGACTGCGCTGTTATCTCGGTGCACTTGGAGACATCAGACTAAAGCAGGCAACTGTTATTATCTAATGTGAACTCCGAAATGACAGTATGATTTCATACAGATGAAATGTCCGTTGTTTGTCGGCATGGTGAAGTGAGTTGGTGAAATATGCTCCAGAAACAGAGGTAGGATGATGTTGTGAGTTGCGGGCAAGTGCAGCATTGCACTGAAGTTGAATGAAGGTGATGCCATTTTAACAGCGGATAGCCATCATCAGCAATCATTTAGTCAACTTCAGGAAACACTAGCCGTCACGTAAACAACATTATGAAGCAACAGTAGTAATGAATGCTGGTGTTATGCAAGCAACTACTAGTGTAGCTGAGGTCAGGTGGCAGCTTGATACTCTGTTACACGTAAAAATTAAATTATTTAACCAGGATCAGCCCTGTCCTTTTGCTAACAGTCTGACATCGTACTTCGTCTCAGAATGAACCTGCAGAAGGTCATGAAGGACATTGTCTTAAAGAAAGTTCAATGCCACCGGCCGCCTCATAAAAAGCAAACAGCGCCAATACTTGTGAGTTCTCCCCTATCTGGATGCTCGAGGAAGAAGTTCACCGCAAGCTCGCCTCCCGCACGCGCCAGTTCACATGCGCAGCCGCTCCTTGAATGGTACGATGAGCACCAAAAACAGTTTGTTTTGGGGGCCTTCTTTAACGTCAGTCACTCAAGCAAGAATGGCACTCTCTTTCCTCGAGACGAGCTCAAACTCGTCGAGACGTCATGGAGTTGCTTAAGTTTGAAGCACTTGGGGAGTGCATACGCTGTCGCCGACTCAAGTGAAAACATGGAACGCGCGCCCTAACAACTTTAGGTCTTCAAAGGCGTCTGCGGAACTAAGCACAACTGATACAGCCAGGAAGCTGCCAGTCGGCATAATAAGGTTCTGGTTAGGTTACGTGAAATGAAAGAAAATAATTGCAAATTTAACGTGAGAAATGAATGACGCATTGAATTCGAAGACTACTGCGGGCTTTCTTTCTTCTTTGTTTGCGTGTAGTAGTAGAAACGTTACCTTGACACTAGGGGCAACTACAGCAAACGAAGAAGCGTCGAAATTTGGAGTTCCTCGGGCGTGCACGCAAGGGAGCACTATCGCTTTGAGCAAAGACACCGTCGTCAACGTTCTCGTTGCTACGTACACCGCGAGTAAAGGGCAGAAAAAGAGCAGCCGACCGCGCGCACCCGCATAGACGTATATATATATTTCCTCGTTCCACATCCGCGGCAGCCGGCGCGCTCGCTGTTGATCTTTCATCGGCGCCGCAAGACGAAGCAACGCCGAGCTCTGCAGCCGTGGCTGTGTCGAAAAGGGCGTGTCGACCTGTACTGCGGCGCAGCCTCGCTGCTGCCTCGCTGCTCTTGCAGAGTCAACAAGGGCTTGTTGACGAACCGGGTGCCACACCAAATGGCTCTGGGACAAAGTGGAACCTCGTCTGAGCTCCGCTCAGCGAGCGGGTGGAGAAAGGGCGGCGAGGGAGTGGAGATCCACGATGAGTTCGTCAATAATGGGAATCACCCCCTTCTCCTTCGCGCGCTCATCTCTACTGCGGGTTATCCGGGACACCTGACAGAGACGTCGGGAGCATAACTGTTTCCTCGGCTGCGGTGGCGACGGCGGCGGGTTTCCCCTCACATCAGTTTCTCTCGCTGTGTGCTTGTACAACGCAACGTGTCACTCTCTTTCTCTGTGGGCCCTGCTCTGTCGCAAAACGCGTTTGCTCGGAAGACCGCACTTCAAAAGCCCGCTCGCCTGTTTGTGCGCGCGCGCGTGTGTGTGTGTGCTTGTGTCGGCTCTTTTGCGGTTAGGTAACTCACATTCGAGCCGCGCTGTTTTTGCCGCTGTCGGCTTTGTCGCGTTCGACGGGAAGCTCTCGCGTTAGTTTGGGGCGCAGCGTTAGTCGGCGGGGCAATGAGAAAAGACGCAATATGTACCTTCGAAATTTTGTACAACATTCTTACGCGCAAATAGAAACATACTAAAGAAAAGGTCAATGCTCCCTTTTAACCTTCTACCTTGAAATGTGCTACGTATGTACAGAAAACAAGAATGCTATAAAACATGTTTCGTAACCCTTTTCATTTGTTTTTGTATGTCTTTCGTACCTTCGGTGATGCACTAAAGTTAGCACGATGGTTTGGCCAATAAGTAATTATTAAATGCATTCCTGGCGTGTGCGTAATGTAATATTTTTTGTTTCACATTGTGTATTATAACTAAAACTAAGGTGAAGGATTTTTTAAAACTTTATGCTTTGTTTGCGCCGAAATATTACTTGGATTTTTTGCTTCTATCAGACTCTGGCTACCTAACCACGTTTCGGGGCTCTCAAATTGAAAAGTAACGCTTTGTTCTAATAGGTAACACAAAGTTTCTAAAATATGCAAGCAAAAGATGCAGCTGTCCCAAGAACACTAATAGTACATCCTCAAATAAGAAGAGGTAAATATATTGAGAAACGAACAGAACGTACTTGGCACATAACAGCAAGAAGCGAGACAGTACAATATCACAAAAATCGAGCGTAGCTCTTCATTAGAGATGACCCATATCATAATCAGAAATCACAATAGAACCTCGCCATACATACGTTAAATCTTGCAACAGTTTTCAAGTCTATCTTGCATTCGACCATTGCACCAAGGAACGGAGTTAAGGTGCTTAGTCTTGAGGGCTTACGTAAAGCTACATACAAAGCGAACTGATATTTTTTTTTCCTGCAGCACTAACCTTGTGTAAACTACCAGTGTCCACTGGGTACAGCGTTTTTACACAGAAGCAGGAAATTACGGGAGCAAACTGCCATCTTCCGCCTTGCTGCATGTAGCTACAAGCATTGTGTAGTTGTCGGTAACATAGGGGGCGATAAGCAATAAAATATAGCATTTTGCGAGCGTGTAAGAGAAACACCGTGTAATCACGAAGGTTTTCTATTTTGCCTTAGAGGACACAGAAGGTGACGACTAGGCATGAACGTGATGCTGAAATAAAGCTTACCAACACCATACAGACTAGTGGCATTCGTCGCGTTACTGTGCACAGTGAATTGAAACGGTATACCGAAGAGGTTAACTCAAATCGTGTGATCAGCGCGGATAATGTCTATGACAAATGTATTCGCCTGCCAAACAACACGTCAGTAGGAGCATAATTATAGTTATTGCAGTATGACATACTCATGCATGAGTCGCGATGTTAATTCAAATTAACTTTCCACTTTTCAAACAAACCTGTAATACGAAATAGATGAGTTGTTAAGAAGATCAACTGGTGAATTGATAAAGAGGTAGCCAATTAAACGACACAAAAGGCTGCTCCCCCGTCTTAACTTAAAAGGCCGACATTGATATTGACCTCTACTTTCCCCTAGATATTCTACGCAGCGGTTTTAAAAACCTCTCTATAGGACCACACTATAATAAATGAAGCGATATAACTGATGGGTTCAAGAGCCTCTGAGTAAATTAGGCGGGCACCATCAAAATGCCTCCTCTCACTTCCTTGGCATACGTGGCGGGATTCCATAACATGAACTACCATCATTTTGCGGACTTTAACCCTTCATCAACATATTTCATAGGGAGATAATACACGACAAGTCACTGTTTATGTATGCGAAGCGGGAATTTCCGCCTACACGTTCAAGATTTGTCAACGAAACTTTGGGAATTTCTCGAACACGTGTCGCAAGAGCTATCGCAGGCGCGGCAATCATTCAGCCGGTGCATGAGGGCAGTCTCCTGCGGTGGGAATCGCGTTCACACTTGTCCCTTTGGGAGCATCGGAAGCCTTTGTCCGTGAAGTGAAATCATCAATCACGGCTTATTCGGCAAGCTCGAGTCGTAATGCGTGGCACGTGCCATTCTATAGGATCGTCCACGACGCGTCGACCGAAGTGCGTCGTCAGCTGGGAAGCGAGCACATCTAGAAAATGCTAACGGCAAGACAACGCGTGTGAGCTTGCATGTGCCTTAAGCGAAGCACTCCACAGTTAGGCCTCGAGGGAAAAAAAAATGGGAGTTTGATTAGTCGACACTGCCATTCGCCACGGCTGCACCAATGGCTATAGCACGCCGTTCGTCCTTCCCGCACTGTCCTTGATTGAACGTAAGGGCCGCCGTGTGCACACTCGCTTGTTCTTTTTCTTTTTTGCTTTATTCTTTTTTTTTCTCGCCGAAGACCTCGAGTTACGGCATGCGCCAGAAGGGCAGCCAGAAGGCGTGGCGCCTACGTGCTCCCAAAGCACAAGGCGTCGCTCGTCGGCACGCCGAATCGGTAACAGCCAGCAGTCGGCTCACCCACGGCGTCCTGCATACGCAGCCCCCACCCCGCGCAGCGAAAGAGCCCTGCTGCAAGTAGCCAAATAGGAGGAAGCAGGAGGGACTAGGGGAGCAGCAAGAACAGAAACAAAAGGCCCCAGTTGTTTGAAGCGGGTTGCGATGCGACTTCTTCCGTTTGTTGGCGCAGTTCGCCACCCACTGCCGGGAGCGATGCTTTCCTGCAGGGCCTCGTTTTTCTGTGTGAGGCGACCTCGAGAGGCGATGCCTACGCCAGTGGAGCCAGGTGGCGACATCTGGTAGGGAGGAGATGCGAAGGGAGAGGGAAGCGAATGCAGGGTTAGGAGCGTGTGAGGCAACGAACGCTTTAGGATAAGTAGCCATTTCACCGCGACAAAGCCTCGGCGCGCGGCAGTTGACGCCGGGTGCGGCGTGGGTTTGCCGCCTCTTGTGGTTCTCTGCGAGAGTCGAGATTACGAGTCGCAGTCACGTTTTCCGATGCCGACTGCCGGTCGCCCAGCGGCGTCAGACGAGCACTGAGCGGGTAGTGGCACTTTTCTTTCTTTCTTCGTTTGCTTTCCTTTTCGTTGTTTTTGTAGGCTTTCTTTTCTCTTTTTTTAGTGCTGTTACTGACGAATAGTCCTCAGCTTGGTTTGCACCATAATACCTCTTTATTTTTATCCTTGTTTAGTTTTCCGGCTTGTATGAAATGCTGCTGCTTCTGAATCAGAGTCTCATGGGCATTAAAGACTTATGCTGAATTTCCCACGCGAATCGCTTAGTTTGTTGTGGGTGTTCACGTTGCCACCGATGGTATTCATAGTAGGAAGGTATTCTGCGGTGGCGTAAGATTTCTGTCACTGATACAGGCAGAAGAAAATCTCCTGGAGGCCATTTTTGGGGCCCGCTTACTTATGTGGTTGAAAAGAATTTTTCATGCTAAAGAAAAAAAAAAAGAAACAGAACTGGAGTGCCCTGCAGAGCTATATTTGTCTTCAGAGCTTACCGTGCTCCTAAGTGCAGAAAGAAAGCAAAGTATGTGTTGTTGAATGAAGTAATTTGTGGACGTATCAAGGTTTGCTACGATCTAGGGACGCAATAAGAACATGAAAAAAAAAAAATGAAAAGCCGCAGAGTACTTCATACTTCATATATCAGTGTGCAGATGCCTTTTGATAACAAAAATGAAAGAATGAATGAATCAATCAATAAGTAAATCAATCACTTAATCAATGATTGTTTTCACTTGAAGCATAGATCATTATGGAGGAATGCATGGAATGTGCTGAGCGACATTCTCCCTATACAACAGCTGTGATGGCTAAAATACGGAATAGTCGTCCAATAATATGTACAAGATGACCGTTTTTATGTATTATTTTTACTTACCCAATCCCACATTGTTCTACAAAGTACCTAAACTCGCGTAGCAATACATGTGGCGTAATGCTCAGGCTTAGTGAGCGACAAATTGAGCTTCATTACCTCGACGCTGAGCAGTCTTTGCCAATGGTCTCTTTACATGCCTCTCGCGCCTTTCGTATTGAGTATTCATATTTGTTAGAGCTTTCTTAGTAGCCGCCAGTCTAGACGACATCGTTTAGTTGCAGCCTAATCAAATGACACTCTGTTCCTTCGTAGAGATACCAGTATGTGTCCGATGCCTACGCTGTGTGCGGCAGAGACGTTCGACAAGGATTACCGTTACAAAACACGCAATCGACTTAAGTTTAAGTTAGCCTCGAGTCATGTCGGAGAATGCGAAACAAAAGGAGAAATCGGGATCGAGAAGACGCGGCATTACTGGGCGTCCCATCCCAGTTAAGGGACGAGGCGTGCGCGGGCCGCCGAAAGCTGCGCAATCAGAGTAAACTTGTTTTCGTTGCTCCTGCTTTCGGTGCGGAAGCCCGGCGAGTCCTTCAGCGAAGACGACATGCGCCGCTTACAAGGGAGCGACAGCGAGGCGGTATATAGGCGTACGCCGGACGCATAATAAAACTGCTTTAAGACGGGCAAAAAAGGGCCGCCTTCCGCCATCGCTTATGCGAGCGGCGATATTCAACGCTCAGAAACCGTTTATCAGCCTGCCTCGTCGCGTCTGTGTCGAAATCCGGAGGGGCTTTGTTCTCGCTCCGGGCAAGGCAAGAACACCATTTGGCTTTCCTCCCCCCCCCCCCCCCCCTCCGCGTTCCAACCGGGCCTGTCTCCCCTATGGAGCGCGCATGCTTGAGTCCCCCTCTCGCCTCTTCTATTTCTTCCTTTGCGCTCCTCTATCTTTCCTTTCGGACAAGCCTCCGAGGCTTCAGGGGCGATGTACACGCGGGATCCATTTTCCTCGGGAGCGGCGGCAGTTTGGCTTAGGACATCCCGAGAGCTTTGTCCTTTCATTCCTCGGGCCGTATTCACGTTTGTTTCTCTTCTATCGCGCGCGGGGCGAAATGGTCCCGCCCTGTCGAATATACGCAGACAACGCGAGAGCGTATTCGTGCCCTGAGCGGCGTCAGCGGTGGTGGAGGCTGCCACTAGTGGCCTGACATCTGAAAAAGGAGAAGCGAAAGAAAGGGCGCTCATGGATAGGAGCGAAGAAGAAGCGTGTACGTCGAAGCTGTTTCCACTTCCGCCTTTTCTATGTACTTCCGATTCTCCTTCAGCTTTCTTTTCCTCGACGGGCCTCGCAAAGCGCGGAAGTTTGTTCCGGCCTTTGGATATGCGCGCCTGTCTCGCTCGCGTATCGGGACTGCGCTGTCGCTCGTCCTCTCTGAAGCGCGTGCTACAGCGAGAGCGGACGGTCGTGTTCGCCCGTGAGGAATGGGCTTGAACATTTCGCGTCTCGTTGAGGTACACGCGTAGGTGGGTGGAATGTGAAATATGTGCTACCAAGCAGGTATAAAACCAGCAGTACTGGGACTAGCAATCTAGTATTGGTAATGTTGCGGCCGAGAATACTGCCGGCCACGAGTCCGTGATGACGCTCCATGTTGAACAACGAGGGTCTAGTGAATTCGGAGCACAATGTAGTGAAAGGCTCCTACTTGAGACGTAATCGCGAGTATTTTCCAGCTTGCAGACACCTGTTGCACAAGAAACTGAATACTGAAACAACTAGCTGTAGGTGTAAGAGTGAATGCTTGCAAAGAAATTTCTATTGTCGATCGCCGTCTGGACCTAATTCCATCCGCAGATATCCTTCACGCCATCGTGGTTTGGTACTCGCCACCAAAGCTTCCTTACAATGTATCTGCAGTGATTCTGCACGCCTTGATGCAAAAGCGGAATGCCCTCCGCGACGAGTAGTTGACTATGCAAAATGATAATTTAGAAATTCGCACAATCGAATTGATCAGTGAACGCACACTACAAAATACTATGGCTGTAAATAAACGAAGGGTAATTTTATTTCTTACAGCGGAAAGCTGAAGGTAGGAACATTCAGGCAACCATAGCGCAGTGGCTACGAAAAGATAGAGTTATTGGGTCACCAGATGCCAGTGAAAACATGTGCACCTTTCGAACATTCAAACGCGAGGTATTCCTATGCATGTATATGCATACACGCAAAGCGCTCGAAGTATAAATCTGAGCTCGTGGAAAAAAATATATATATATTCAGAAGCCTGGTTGTCTGCGATAAGGCTCCTAACATCTAGAGCCCACGAATTGAGCAGTCGATAGAAGCCGAACTGAGGGAAGAACAAAACAGATGAAAGGAGGGAGGGGACATAAGGAGATGCGCAAGGCACAACTTCCATGAAAACGAATTTCTTTCACTTACCGAAGTAAGACAAGAAGGGATCTCTCTTGAAGAGGAGAGGCCCAACAGGTCGAAACAAAATCGCGAGCAAAGTAAGGAAACAGCAGTAAGGCGAGAGAAATGTAGCCGATATTGCGTTAAGAAGTAGCCATCAAATGGAAAGCTGCTCGCATTTCCGCGTATTCGACCGCACAGGGCCATCACCGAAATGATACCAGCTGCCTCGTACGCGGGGTGGGGAGTATATTTGCCGTTTATATTTCTTCGAATCTCGTGCGCTCCCCAAATTTCATTTCTTTTCCCTCCTTGTTGCATTCTCGTAGTTTCTTTAAGTGCCAACGTAGCGAAACAATAAACCAACCCGATTCAAGGGCCACCACTACCGGCGCTGCCGAATTCTCAGCGCAATGTGGTCCTCACTCGGTTGGCTCTCCGTACTCTCGTTACCGCAGTCTGGCAGGCTGGTTCGCGTCATGCAACCCCCAGGTAGAAGTAGACTTTTTCTGGTTCATAGGCCACCGTGATCTCAAAAGCATGAACGCAACTATAAAAGAAGGAAAAAAAAAAAAACGACGGGAGAGTGCATCCCCAAGCCTCGCCTCGTTTTGGGCCCCAGCTCCGGGCTTTTGTATCTTGCCCGTTATCGAACGCCGCGGGTCTGTTTTCGTGCCGCGACCCTGTGGGCGAGGGGAACGCAACCGGGTAGATCGCTCACAGTCGCTGTAATTTAGATTGAGCGACAGTTTAAGAAAATTGCCACAAACAGAGTCCGTAAAACGGAAGGAACAGAGATGCAAATTCTAATGATATGCTCGGGACGTTAGCCTGACTGATGACCTGGCGTGCTACACCTGGTACTTAGTTAAATTTGTGACGTAGACTTTGAAGCGCGTAATTAAAGGCGCAGGTATCACATAGTTACTAACACATGCATAATGAAGTGACAATTGACCACGAAGGGAGTTTTCTCTGTGAATACTTTGGCTTGAAAGGCTTCTGTTAGGGAAAAACTGTACCACAAAACACGAAAGACAGAAAAGAGAGCGTTATGTACCCTCTACAGTACTCGTCCGTGCTGTTTGCTTGCACTGTTTGATGCTTTGATGAACCAACTAGCCCAACAATATGTTCTGATCATTAGCTGACAGCAAGCTCTACAAATCAGCAGCAACACCTAAATCAAGCGATTGATATAATACTCTGACAACAAAGCGCCCTTAGAATAACAAAGACTGCATAAACCCCTTAAGGTGCCGGCATAAGCCGGAACCTGAATGCATTCTGCCAAGGTACCTAAAGTCGATGTCCTTTTTGATAAGCGAAGGCACACCCAGGAGGAATTTCCTTCGTGCGCCCGTGAGCGCTTGTGGAATTCATATTTATCGCTCCGCAACCGACGTGGCAAGAGCTTGTTCCCAGCTTGCACGTAACGCGAGACAAAATAAACACTGCAGGGTTGCCTGTGTCACTACGCGGACAACATCAACAGCGCGCGGGAATGTCCGTCACAGTTCGCCGTCAGGCAATACCAGCTGCAACCCATAGAGTTTTCTCCTTGCCCGAGAACACAAGGATGTATTCAAAGTGCACTACATTAGGGATGCAGGACTGGAAGCCGGTTGTCTAGGCGGTATTCGTTGTAGGTGTTTCGCACCCCTCAGATGGACTAGTTACGTTGCTCCTCCCTGCCTCTTTCTCTCTACCGCTTCCACCTTTTATCTACATTTCCTTTCCCAGAGACGCTGGGTCGTGTTTCCTGGAAGGGCTGTGGAAGTAGCACGCTACAGCATAACCTGTGTAGCTAACATGTGCCATCGTCCTAGTCATATATGTGCTCGTCGGAACGCCATTAGCCGAGCCGGTAGCTCGCGTGATCCCGCTTTGACTAAACAGGTGTAAGCACGCGCGTATGAAACTTAGACGTAGATTCAGCTCTCAGTCCATGTAAAACCAAGTGTTCAACCATCTTCACGGTTTAAATGGACCGAATAAAGATAGATAGATAGATAGATAGATAGATAGATAGATAGATAGATAGATAGATAGATAGATAGATAGATAGATAGATAGATAGATAGATAGATAGATACTGTAAAGGTTGCTCGAGTTCACCAAGAAATGCTTCACATTAAAGAATACCACTACAGCTCCTTGTTTTCAAGTATAAAAATTACAAAAAATACAAACAGTAAAACTGTCTGTTCTAGTAGTTCAATCGTAAAAAGAAATAATCGAGCAAGGCCTACAGTTTGCATAAGCTACAAAAGCTAATTTAAATAAAATGAAGTCAGCTGTATGACGTGTTTCTGAAGTGGACTGAAGCTTGAGTAAGCGAATTGCCCGGAAAGAGTTAAGCAGTACAGATAGGCATCTATGCGGTCGTTACCGCTATGTCAAACTGTTTTTTTTTTTAAAAGGTGACTCGCTGCAGTTTTCCGGTGCACAAGGTGCCATTGCTCTGAGACATGTATATTGGACTTTAAGCTCCGTTTGGCTCTTGGATGTCAAGTTCTACGGCCGTAAATAAACTATATGTACGCCTATATGTCAGAAACGACCACCCCATTCTAGTTTCGTACGCAACGTAACAGCCATCGTGAACGTTATTTCGTCACATCACAAGTAGATGTTTTCAGGCGTATTTACTCAAGAGTGCGTTGTATGTACACCCTTGCACAATCTCCGGTGAACGTACTGGAATGTTTCGAAACTTTCGAGCTCAGTAGGCGTCTGATGGCCAGTGAATTCATGGTACATGGGCAATATACGCAACCTCAACTACTGTAACATTATAACACGAGCTAGTTGCAAGAGTCTGAAAGCACACAAACACCGTCGAAGGACTAGAATGAATAGTTCGGTAACGGTGACATTAATGGCGAATGGCAATGCCATTTGTTCTAATTTTATGACTGATATTTGTTTCGCCGTTGCTTGGATGACATTACAAAACTTGATAGCTACGCCACATGGGCACCAGCAACCTCGTGGACAAAACTTATCAAATGTTTTCTTTTTATTTTTCACTCTCTGCTGTACTCGAAGTTTAAAATATTTCTTTTTGCGCTTTGATAATTGTTTGTCATGCAAAGAAGACTGCCCGTTTCGTTTCAGGCCCCAACTCTCCTGTAAACAATGTCAGTAACAGGAAAGTTCGCGTTTTACTTATTTTGTGGTAAGCGTAGGCGGCTATTCCTTAAGACAGAAATGATTGCGCTATTTTACACTGGTGCGCACTATACCAAGGTAAACAACAAAATGTAGTTCACATCCGTGTCTCCTAAAAAAAAAAGAAAGAAAAAATGCGCAATCAGGCGCTTTCAGCGAGCGCCTGAGTAATTTATTTGTTAGCGCTACGTTACACAAGGGTAAGCCTTTCTACGTTGAGGACGATAATGTGCCGTTAAGGAATAAATCTCCAGCTTACTGCAAACGCGCGTACTCGTTTTCGAAAATTCGAAAATAATCTAAGCCATTAAACTTCTTCTTTGGTTTCGGGACTTGGTAAGGCGAAGAAAGAACGAAAACAAACAACGCAAGTTAAAGAACCGAAACGCGAAGACGCTTACAACTGCTCCCTAAGGACAGTTTAGGGGGCGAAAGCGCACAAATAAAATGTGTCACGTTGCATGAGAAGCAGTATGAGAATCCCAGATGAATGCATGGCAACCGTAAAGCAAGGTATTTCTGCTAGTATGGGGGATAAGTCTTGCGAGAACTCCACCTGCGCATTCATTCGATGCGGCCTACGGAAATCCTCTTCCTCAGCTGCGACGCTGTACAGTTCGCCTGAAAGACGCTTCTATGCTTGCCCTTCTTTGCGTTGTGCAGAAGGGAGCATGACGAAAAAATTAAGAATAAAAGCAAATACAAAAACATGGAGATGTATTGCATGAAATAAGCCGTAGCAGGGTGGCAACATCTCTTCCTTCAGGGACGCAGGCGGTGTCAGGGAGTTGAATGAAAGAGACGTCTGGGGCTGTTTTTTATAGTCGTGCATCGGGCTGTCACTGAGAAGCGCTCCTGGAGCACTTACACTTTCGCTATGTGCGACGGCTGGAGTGTATGACAAGAAGAAAAGAAAGCCGCGCTCAGCAGGTTAACTTGCCTGACACGGCAATAAACGTAGATTCCTATGCTGTTATTTTAGTTTTCTTTGCCGAGAAATTTTATGTAAAAAATTTGGCGAAGCCCACGCATTTTGGAATCGATGATCATGCGAAGGAGTCTGCGAGCATGGCCTATGACGAACTGTTTGGCATTCAGCAAAGTGTTACGACTAAGATTAACACGTGCGTGCAAACTGAACATGAGAACATCAGCTTGACTGCTGATGCGATAGGTTTACTTACCATGCGTGGAGCGCTGGAAGAGCAGCCGTGGACAGTTGCTAGCGTGATCTCCTGGCACCTCGGTGTGCCGGGTTCGGCTCCTGTCTACCTAACGACTTGTAGGTTGGTGTTGGTCGATGTTTGTCCGCTTGTTATGTCCATGTTACAATCGCAAGCTGCAAGAAGGGGCGGGCGCTTCTCTTGCTGTTAATCCGCGCAAAGTTTATTCTCATGAAAGTTTCATTTGTTGGCCATTGAGCTGTGATGTTAAAATTCAGTCAGTGGTGGCGCATACCAGCATAACCCAGGCTAAGCACTGCGGGTAGCAGCCATGCGCACTTTGTTGTCGTTAATCATGACGTACGTGACAAGTATACCATTTTAGCGATGTCTGGATCAATCTTCCAGGGTCGCCAAACGTTGATACGCTACCATGTGAATCTTGATATACACGAAGTGAAAAAAGACGATGAGGAGTTCGCCGAGCCAGATAGATAAATGCAAAACATCAGATTGTAAACAAGGAAAATGTACCTTTGTCCCCTTCGTACAAAGTTTAGAACCGGATAAGTGGTGTCTTATTACGGACTGCCTATTTTGCACACTGAAACGTATCAGCATTTTCTCGGGTTTACTCTCAGCCACTACGTTTAATAGTGTCAAGGTAGCAACCCTCCTCCTCTCCCTCCGAGCCTAATGAGAAAGATAATTATCGCAGTCCATTACATTTCATGTCCGATCGTCGGGCATGCATAAAGTTCAGTGGCGTGTCGTGCGCTTGTCCAAAGCTACTGAGCGATTTTGTTTTCCCCGCAGAACAACACTCTGGTGGCATCAAATAACAGAAAGCCAAATCATAAGGCGCATCTACCCCGGTCATTGACGGAGGTCACGCGACCAACTTCGTCGAAAGTGATGGGCGCAAATGGTTGCTTTGGTCGAAAAACGACCGTTTTGGTGAAGTCCTTCACAGAGCGATTCTTCAGTTCAGACACTGAGTCGTAAAACTGAGCCGAATCAGTCAACGGTGCAGGAGGATGGCGGTACGTGGTAGGTTGTTTTACGTGGCATTGTCGCGCGAGCAAGAAAAGATACATAAATAGAAGAGATGGCGGATAGGACTAACGGTGCATCGCGGCGGTCGCTGAGAATATCGGCCACCGTGAGTGTCATTACGTGGACTTCTATCAGCTATCGATGTGAACGCCAGCTTAAAGTACTTCGGTACATGCAAAGCAGATCCCCAAAGCCTGTTTCGTTTCCCATGACGTCTCTACTCAGTTTAAACAATTTTTATAGGAAAGGGTAATCCCATCAGTAGCCGTACAATCCTTCTCGCGTTTGTAGCTTTTATTCGGCACCGTTCCTGGCCTCCACGTCTTGTTTCACTTTCAAAAAGACCATGCAGGGTAGGATCAGCACTATAGCATTTCTTTCTACCAACCAATTTTACGAAAGCAGTAATATCATTGTGTCCTCCATGGTGCCTCCTGAAACCGTAATTGTGCTCCTCTAATTCTGAAGTTCAAATGAAGTCTGAATTGTCGAACGGCAGCCTCGGTGAAGGCACTCCATATTTAGTGCATTAGATATATTCCAATTGAGTACACATGCATTCGCATGACTGCTCTACTCAGAATGGCTCCCCTCATGAGAGGATTACTGCGCTCTCTTAAACTAATGTCGTGCGAATTCTCAAAATGTCGTAATTTCTGTTATTTGACTCACATGGAAGTTTATGTTCATATTCATACTAATATTCATATGAGAAGTTCTCGAAGATTCTTCTGCTGGACTAACAGGGCGCCTGGAGCCTCGGTGCAGCACTTATGTATTCCGAACGAGGGCGTACTAAGTGCGCCCTGTGACATGCCACTTTCATTACCTTGCTACGCTAGTTGCGAAAACCTTCCCTTTTGATTCTGACTTCTTCTAGCAGAGGATTACAAATCCATCAGGCTTGAAAGGCCCCCGCCAGACCCCAAACAGACATGTTATCCCACCGCTATGTATTGCACGAGCAAACTGCCCTCTATAAATTACGACTCAGTATAAGGCTTCACCACAGAAAGAGTCTTAATGCGGCAAAGCACGCTCTACAGAATACAATAACCCTGCACAACTAGAAATATTCTCACGCGAAAGTGTCAAGGAGCTCGTGCCGTAGAAAATCCGGTGCTGGCTTCGGCGTCGGCGTAGGCTTCCATGGCGCAAATAATCATCTCGATCTACAGCCCTGTTTCTCGATGCACCAGACCAGGCAAGCCCTCCGCCATGGCAGAGACACGTTAATGAACAAAATTCAATTTCTCGAAGCAAAATTTCTCAGAAAAGTCGTGAACTACGACTTACATAACGCCTACACGCAAGACAGCTCGGACTGTAATTTTAATGTACGCGAAAACGTAATTATGTTACGAGGAGGCAATACAAGCGGGGTCCGATGAAGCTATAGCAGTCACTCTTGAAGGCGACGCTTAAGCTTATTCCAGTCTTTTCAATTCACATTTGCCTCAATTTATCTAGCAATGTCATTTCTTCAGGTATGTAATATTAGACTTTGGCGAGTACTTTTTGTTTACTCTGCCAGAAGGATGAATGTTACGAATTGTTTTTTTTTTTGTGATGACTGATAATCTAAACAATCAGGTATTTTTTTATGGATAGGTTCGAGCAGTTAGTCACCGTTTCAAAAGTTATCCTAATAGTTATAAGTCAAGCACGTATCTAGTGAACCAAGTTGGCCTAAAAACCAGTTTCCTCTGTGGGGACGCAGGTACGTGATGCACTGTACTGCTGTATTATTACGATGACAACTGCTCTAAATTTCGCGAATAACGATGTGCTAACCACTTCCTGCGTTTAATCGCTAAGGAAAAGGTGAGAAGACTCTTTTTTTGTGTACCAACTCAGACCACGCGAGTGAAGCAGATGTAGCGAGCGAGATTTTTTTTTTTTTTGGCACATGTAAGAATGCACTTTTCGTAAAGTCGAAAGGTGAACGAGTTGGGATGAACACACACACACACACGCACGCACACACACACACACACACACGCACGCACACACACACACACACACACACACACACACACACACACACACACACACACACACACACACACACACACACACACACACACACACACACACACACACACACACACACACACACACACACACAGAGGAGGAGGAGGAATAAGAAGAAGAAGAGGAAGCACGTGCATTTCACGAGCCAGCACAGCAAATAAATTGATAGCTCCAATACACAGCGTTTTGGTACAAACTGCTCAGTATAACGCGCACTCTTCAAGCCAAAAGTAAAGGTTCAGAATCACTCGATGACCTGTGTTTGCAGGCAGATGAAATTTGCAAATTTCAGTGCTCACCTAAGGTAACGCAGACGTGTACGTAACCTAGAAACACAGAAAAGTAAAAAGGAACACAACTTAAAAACGGGTGTAAAATGTATGGCTGCATTAAATAATATAGTGAATGATTTTATATTTATTCCGAGTAAGAAGACAAAAAAATGCATATAACTACCGATGAGAGGGGGTGCGCAATGTTACGCACCCAACAAAGCAATTTTCCCTGACGCTTTTATGGGAGCATTTATTTAAGCAGGAGCCATTTCCCGTGATACTTAATCTGCTCGCGCGAGCATTGTGCTTTCACCTCTCTCTCACGCGCATTCTTATTCCTCTAGCTGTCTCGCCTCTCGAACTTTCCCCGTTCTGTTGCGTTTGCTACTTTTTTTTTTACTTACTCTTTCTCTTAGTCTCACCTCACCCTGCCCCTTGTGCCCCAGTCGTAGATATTCTTAATTTTTTTTTGTGTTTCTTGCTTTTTCTTTTTACGCGCTTAAAAAAAAGTGCGGGCGCGTGCTCAGGCGCAGTGCCATACAAGTGGGTCCATTCGCACACGGGGCGCACTCCTGGCCATTTCTTGCCGGAGGTCGCAGAACGTTGACCTTGCTAGTTTTATTACGCGCTCTCCCGGGCAGCCGCCCTCCTCTCGCCGTTCTCGAGTATGCTGCCGGCCCCCTGCATCCATGCGAGGCACGACGAGAGAGTTACGACGAGACAACTTTGGTGCGCGAGGTGCTGCTGCGAGGGAGGCCATGCAACGAGGGACCGCCTCCCCGAGAGGCGATTAATGTGCGTCGTAAGACCCTTTCTTGTCTGCCGGCTCGGCGTATGAAAATTACCTCTGCCGGTTTAGTGGGCGCTCGCTCACACCCGGTAGTAACCGTGAGGGAGGAGGGGGGGGGTGGAGGGGAAGGAGGTGGCGCTGGTGGAGTTAGGTCGTCGCGGAAAAGTGAGAAGGAAGAAGGGTTATCAAGACTTTGTTACACTGAAACGAATAAAGAAAGCGATCGCTGTATTGTCGCTTCGCTCTTTCTTTTTCAAGCAGTCGCGCTTTCAAGAAAATACATGCAACGCCTCCCTTCGGCTTTGTCAATTTCATGCCCATTCTTAGGCCACTTTCTCAGCTTACGGAACTCCTTTCTTGCTTGTTGCTGCTCTTTCGCTATTCACTGCCATTAACTTTTATACACGATTCGGCGTAACACTTGTTTTATATATCAGCGTATTCAACCGGCAAGGAGGTGTCGAGGCGCGGCGGCGTTGGCGTAGAATGGCAAAAGTAGCGTAATGGGCGACACACATAGGGAGCACGACAGGCCATCCTGCGGTGTTTGTATGACCAAGCGGCTTGTTACGGCGCAGCACCCCCCTCGGCTGCTCTCCCGGCGTGCGCGAACTGGCGTTCGCAAGCAGTGACCCACATTTTTCTCGTAACCCGCCCCCTACTCAGCTCCCTTCTCCTCAGGCACGCGCGCTCCCACTACGGAGCCCGCTAGTAGCTGCCTCGCACTTTACTCTCCCGCGGGTTAGGGTTATCGCGCACTGACTGAAAAGGTGCGGTATATGTCTTTGTGTGTGCGTGCGCGTGCGTGCGTCTGTGTATACGGCGCCCGGGCCATGTTTTAAACAGGAGGCAGGCTTCCTTCGCTCGCAGCGGACAAGATTATGCCGGGTCATTTTCTCCGAGACGACGAAAATGACTTATGTTCCGAGAAAGGTTGAGTGACGAAAAAATAAAAAAAGAACGAGTCGTTGTAAGGAACCAGGACGTTAAGGAATGGAAGAAATAAAGAAATACCCCGTTCCTTCCGCTAGAATTGTCCGGTCTGGGAAGGCTACTTGAATTTTATGCGTTATGTTCGCTTAATGTTTTGTTTTTTGTTTCAGCGGATCACATATTCAGGTTTCTTTTTTGTTTTTCCGTACCTTTGAAATGTTTCTTCGCAAACGTAGTGTATTGCTGATTTTTTTTTTACCCGGCGAAAGATAATTTCTCTCAAGCTACTTAAGCATACCTGATATAAGTTCCTGTTTTTTTTTGTCTGTGTGTCACCTGCGAGGTCCCATTATTTGAGTGCTGTTGTTGTATTTCTATCACAAAAAAAAAAAAAAAAACGTCGACCGGAATACCCCTCCCACGGGCGATTATTAGCGGTACGCTATACAGGAATAAGCTTAAGGTTTTGCAAATGTTAAATATTGGTTAACATAAAGACGTGGCTCAAAAGAGACACCGATTAAAGATGAAACCGAGTTGGTCACCACGCTAATCAACGCACTACTTGGGAAAAAAAAGTGGTCGTCTTTTGTCTTTCATTTCCACACGACAACTAGGAACATTTTAGGGGCGAAGCTCCTTAAGGCGTGGGTCGTGCGTCCCCGATGTATGTAGTAGTAGTAGTAGTAGTAGTAGTAGTAGTAGTAGTAGTAGTAGTAGTAGTAGTAGTAGTAGGTAGCCACCGGCGCGTGCCTGCCGGGAGGCACGCACGCGCCGAGGGCGAGCGCGTGGCTCCCGGCACGCGCTCGCCCGCGAGAGACAACGTTGGCGCAGGCAGCGTCTCCTAGCGAGTTTCTTGATTGAGAAATACCGACTGCTCGCGTTGGAGAAGCGTTCACCGGCAACCCATATATATATATATATATATATATATATATATAGGCACTGCATCTTGACTTGAAATGAAGTGCCGGTGGGAGATTTCACTTGTGCACTGTGCATAGTTGAACCGTGAGGATTCGTAGCATGCGCGAGATGTTATAAAACTAGATAGCGGTACTTGTAGTTGATGATGAAAGATGCGAGATGTTATAATAGTTTGATGACATTTACTCGAGTGTTTCACTTTTAATTGTGGGGCGAATTGCACGGAAGAGTTTCACGGTTTACCGATGATTCCTTCCGGAGCTTCGCCCCACTCATCATCATTCGCCCCGTGAATATGCTGTGATTTTTTTTTGTCACGATTATGCCGGTATTGGGTAATTTATTTGTTAAAGAATAGCGTCAACAGAGGGTCTGTTATCACTGAAGTTGACAAAAGTTCACGGGGGACAATCCGGCGTATCCTATCTCTCTCGTACTCAACGAGCTAGAAACAAAGCGGGAAAAAATGTACTCCGCTTATTTCTAGAACAGGTTTCTAAAACTTAGTTTACACGATAATGAGCGTGAGACACCGGACACGATAACACTCGCTTGTGTTACAACTGCGCTGCTAAAAAAAAGGGGAGGGGGGGATAGAGGGAAAGCGCGAGACAGACATTATGAAGAACCATTACATCGGCGATGTGCTTTGTACACCTACGCTCGTGGGACAGCGACTCACCCAACGACGTAATTGTGGCGATATACGACCGCACGAACACAATTACGCTTATCTAATCACGGGGAACCCGCAACGCGAGTGACACGCGCATATGGCTGCCTGTTGTCGATTGTGGACATATGTATGTGAAACAAGAAAGGAATAGATAACTCCCGTTTGAGCTGAACTACAGGAAGCCCGCCAGGCATTTCGCGACAGCGCCGCTTACAGAGATAAGCGCGGCCTGAACGCGCACTCAATAATTTACCGCGCGTGAGATCCCGACCGAACGGCATGGGAGGCAATCGAAACCTCGGCCCCCTCGGGGAGCTTCGTCGCATCAAAGATTCACGCGGACAAGTAGTCAGCTGGTCGCCGTGATTCATCTCTCCATTTCATTAAGATAAGCCAGCCACCCACAACTGCTTTTTTTTTCTTTTCTCGATTCCTTGCCTACTATGTCTAGATAGGCCATCGTTTCGCTTTATTTTGCCGCTGTCGCTCTGTGCGAAAGTGAAAATGAAACGGCATAACCGGGAAAAAACACCGGTTGGGTGCTCGATTACGCACTTGCGCAGGTAAAACTGTAACCCTAGTCGGTTATCACTGCCACAAATTGGTATAATGGTGGTTAGGTTACCTGTTCCGATAAGATGGACCGTGCTTGCACGCAGAATTTATTATCCTTTATTTTCCTTTAATTATTGCCGGCGCCTGATTAGTTTTGCCTTCCTGGAAGCACGAATGGCAGATTAGGTTTCGAGGGACATATTGGTAAGGAGAGTGCATTAAGCTAAATAAAAAGGACTTATTCGCGGGTTCCTCGTAATGTCGTTTCTTAAGTTCCAAAAGATGACTGCGGGAATGGTTCGTGATGCCAAATGTAAATAAGGGAAGCCCTAAGAAAGCATTGCGGTTGTCCGTTGCAATAATTTTGTTGGATTTTTTTTTTACTCTCAAAAGAAATGACTTGATCTTGTACGGTATCCACCTAATTTTTGCGCAAAATGTGCTGAAAAAATAAAGGATTCTTTATGTTTGCGGGACATTTCATTGCAGTAGAAAAAATGCAGCCTGTATCTTAGCCATACATATATCGATACGTTATTCTCTTATACTGCTTCGCGAGGAAGCGCGAGAGGAATATGATGAGCTCAGGGTTGTTTGCGTGACTTCACATTCATGCGACTAATACAAGACCTTCTGTCGTGATTACTTAACGGTCGCTTTATTAAACCGTATTTTATTGACATGTTCATATTTAAAAACAAGAACACACGATATTGAAGATTAAAAGCTACTTCTGATGTTCTCATTCCACAAAAAGCTCTTTGAAACGATATATTTGAGTACATCGGAAAGTGCCCACCACACGTATGCAGTTCAACCATAATCCCTATATCTCATCTTCATCCGTCTAATTTTCTTCTTTTTTTAAATACACTTGAGTGGCTTAGAATATCTGCCTCTATACTATGAAGATTATGTGTGATCTTTCACTGCCGTTCTCAAAAAAAAAAAAAGAAAGAAAAGAAAGGCGGAAGACTGATGAGGCTTCTTATATTCTACTGCGCCATGTTTTGCCGTTTTATGCGCTACGCTAATCAAATACATCTGTCCGATTTCGAATGCTAGGCAATGTTAGCTATATACAAGGTAGATTATTTTTTTTAACATTCATGCACTGTGGAATAATTTACTTTACCAGCGCGTCAGATGCAATTCTTTTCTTATTTTCTGATACGTTTATATGAAGACACAATCTATCAGTTCAGCAACTTAGTTCTCCGCTCACCTGTTCTTTTCAACAATTTCTATCACATCCTTAACGAACTGTATAGCCGAAAGCCTCTACAGCCGTCGCTTCATCGAAGAAATGACTTTTATTACGTAATAATGTTTAAGTCCTGGCTGTGGCTATATTTTAATAGTTGCCGTGCGCAACCGTTTAGAACGAAGTGACTCGCGCAGCGAAGCATATTGGGGGGGGGGGGGGGGTCCCAAGAACTTCGTTAAACGGACGTTTGATGCATGACAGACAAGGTCACACGTCGACATTGCTCTGTTGGCGTCGCAGGTGCGCGTGTAAGTATGGAGAAAGTGAGTCGTTGGGTCTTGGACCACGGCCGACGTGACAACTACAAAACATGACACATAACGTTTAAACTTTTCGTTGAACGCGCAAAAAATGTTTAAATCATACTAAGTATTTGTGGGAGCAAGTGTATGTTCTTCAGTTTGTAATCTATGGTACCTGAGAGCAGAGTTATCATTGATTTTGTTATATATGTGTGTTGCTCATATGCTGTGCTGCGTCTACATATGAAGAAATCACGTGCGAGATCTAGGGTTCTTTTGCGCAACTTGTCTTACAGAACTTTATGGGCTCCTTGAGTCCATTCATTCATTTGCACGTGCGCGGTACTTGCGAAATGTTTTAACTAGTCCCCTGATTTTCCATTTTTAGTCTTTTCCTGTTCTTAGTTGAGTATATCATTGCAGGCGGCGCTGGTATAAAGGGACAAAGATCTCACGCGAGCTCTCAACAAGTGGGAAGGAAGAAATAACTACCGCAGTTTATACTTAACAGCTGTGGTATAATACGGTAACATTGAGGTCGCCGAACAAAATCCTGGTCATGATAGTCGTGTGTTGGTGTTCCGAAATACTAATATGTTCTTATCCTACGGCCTTACTGACCTGAAACGACGCTAGGTCGTGAAATGTTTTCCGGTATGTCCCACTGTACGGTGTGTCTCGTATATATAAAATGGGTTTTGCTCGAAGAACACTAGAATATAGGTATTTTCTGAATAATGAAAGCTGTAAGTCAATAAAAAAGGACCGTACAAGGCAGACCCACGCATTCTGACCTCTCGCGGGCAATTTCAGTGGACCATCTTCATTGCTGCTTCGCAACTCTTCATTTGCTCGTCTTCTTATTCTTAGCAATCCCTATGCAATGGCTATCGCGCCCTTTATTTATTTTTTTCGCACGCGTGATGGTGGCGGTGAAAAAAAAAAGTGGTGATGTAGACAGTACACTGCAGAGGAAAGAAATCAGAAAAAAGAAAAGCGCGAGGAGATCGCACCAAAGAACACAAAGATGGGTGTTTGGAAGGGGTGGGTGGTCCACGGTCGAGACGTGTTCTAAAATGGTTCTGCCTTGCCGCAGCGTGTTCTCGTTTGAAGAAGCGCTCTTCCTCGCCAGTGACGTCGGAAGCATCGGGGCAATCCCCGAAGCGGACCATCACGTGACGGATAGGACCCCTGGGTACTTTAGGCCTCCGGCTCGGACGTTCTTTTGCCTCCGCTGCACCAACCCCATATACTGCACCCAACGCACGCCCGCCTTTTATTTGTATACATGTATCACGCAATTTCCCCCCCCCTTTTTTTTTTTCGGCTCCGCCGGGTGTTTTCTGTATTTATTTTCTTTACATATACATGGCCCGTTTTGGCGCGTGGCGCAGTTCCAGGAGACGTCCTCATCTTAGCGCACTTGCGGTTACCTTATTTGCGATGAGAACATTTAAAGTTTTATATTCTCGACAATAACGCATCCCTTTTCAGAATGCTCCGAACACGCAGCTCTCGCCTTGGGTGACCTTGTGCTCTTACTGCTCTTGTGCTCTTTACGTGAAGTTGAGGTATATAGCACCTATCTTCATTTCATTGCGATCGTGTGACGCTGTTGAAAGGGGTGACCATAACGCAATGTTCCCCTGCCTCTCTTTTTGGTACCATGTGTATACAGCTGTCACTTACGTCCACCGCTAGTGAGACGTCTGAGTTTTTCATGCTGTCCTGCAATACGAAATGTCAAATTATTTATATATGCAGCGGTGATGCATCATGAATGGCGAATTACTCGGAGCCGCTTGCTTAAAAGAGTGATCTTGTAGTGTAAATTGCACTTTGGTCGATTCAATATATCGTACCATTAAAGGTTAGGCGGAAGCATATAATTTGTATTTTCGCACGTGGACTGGTTTGTCCAGGAGAAAAAGAAGACACGACAATAGAGCTTTTTTTCCTTTAGATGTTGAATAATAAAGTCGTGGTTAGCGACTTGATTTCTTACACTTGGCAAAAATGTTTTTCTAGCGGAATGTGTATGCTGTATTTGTGAGAGGAAGAAGCCGGAGGGTGGAGAGAAAGAGAGAGAGAGAGATTCACATATATCTGGTCAGTGGTGCTACTACGTACCACATGAACTACATGCACTACATGCACTAATAGATCGGAAAATAGTTTTTACATTTGCACGTAGTCCGTAAAAACAAGGTTCAGTGAAGTACAATTGTGCGGAATTTGAAGTCAATACTAATCTATAAAACTCTGCGCTTTCACGCTGACCGAATGTATGGGACGGTGCTTTCTCTTTCTTAAACCACGAGAAGTAGCTGATGCCTCTTGAAGGGAGGCACATCTGTCGTTTTGATTTAATTCAGTTAAGTCAATCCCTCTTACCTTCTACCGTCAGCTTTTTATTCAACTCGAAGAAAGAAAGAATGAGGCAGTAATATAAGCGAACAAGTGAACGAATGAGCAAACGGACTAACAGTTCACAGCCGTGTGCACAAAAACAAATGTGACTACCAACAACCTAAACAGTTGCTCTTTTCTCATCTAGGGATTCGTGGCAACAAGGCCGCTGGGACATCCCAGACAGAGCCCGAGTTTGCCGAGCCGATCCAGAACATCACAGTTCCGGCAGGACGGAAGGTCACCCTCGCCTGCGTTGTGGACAACCTCAACAATTACAGGGTCAGTGCACTTCTACCTCCTATACGGGATAGAGACGCAGCCGGTGGCATTAAGAACTCGGTTCTGCTCCGGTACTGGCGGGCACTTCGGGTACAGTAAAATGGAACTTGAGGTAGTTCATGCAGCTTCATCCTGGTTACGGGTGCATTTGACACGGGCAAGGGAAAAGAAGGGGCCATTCTGTGGTTTGTCTTCTTGTTTTCGCTTCGTCCGTGTCAAGCAGGGCTCTAATCACGATGAGCTAAGTGCACCTTGAGCTGCCTTCATCTTGGTTAACTAAGTTAAGGAACAGTAATGTCAGTTGAGAGATTTTCTTGACTTTATCTCCTTTCTTTCACTGGCCCGATGTGGTTACTTAAAGCCATTTTCTTAAAAAGCTGGTACTTTTCCTTTCCGCCTTCATTAATTTTAAGCTGTTTTTCGATGGCTGACGGTAGTTTTCTCGATTACCAGAAAGAATTCGATAAAGCGCGCGCTAAATTACTGGTTTCCAAGCTCAGCAAATTAAAATTTCACTATACTCTTCTAGCCCACACACAGCACTTCCTTAATAAGGGTTTTAAGATCGCTGTTCGGAATCTCGCAAGTACAAGCTTGTTCATTGCTGAGTAACATAGAGGCACCCGTCGTAGGCCTTTTGCTCTACATGAGGTACATTAACATAATAGCCTGTTCATTCGCGTTCCTTATATAATACTGCACTGCTTCGCTCGCAATGTGTTATATTTCGTGAAGTTAGCGGCAACAGCGATATTGCCGCCTTATAAAGCGATATTGTTTTTGTATCTCTCTCGTTTCCACTCTTGCACTCTTCTTAACTCGATCTGTCATTATTTCTCTTCGCTGCTCAGCCAAAGGACTTAGAACCTGTTTATTTTTTTGGATAATATGGCGCTCCGAATAATGACTTCATATGACTAGTATATTTAGCAGACAAGCCCCATACCAGGGTACCTTTGCCGTGCATTCTCTAGTGGCACGTTTTCTCTCAGAGCCTGCATCGTCATCAATACATTTTATTTCGAAAGCAGAACGAAGGCCTCTCCCGTTGATCTGCAGTCTAGCCTGTCCTGCGCGAGCTCATTTTATTTTGTTCCTGAACAGAATTTCTCAATTTTAACAGCCCGCAAAAGCCTCTGCTGTCTTCCACGGCATTTCCATTCCTCATTGCTACCCGTTGTATCACTATTACTAGTCATCGGTCGTCGTTCCTGCACATTACTTGGCCTGCCTGGGTTCATTTTTTTTTTACTCTGCATTAGGATATTGGCTATCCTTGATGACTCCTCCTCCTCAAAACCCTTGTCAGAAGTACTTCAATATTCATCCCTTATTCGGGGACCGATTACAACCGCATTTGTGCACGTAAATGTTATTCAGAATAAGGCTTCCCTTTTTTATTACTTAAAATTAAAATTGCGCAACAAGTGTTGTGTCTACGAAAATGCTTTCTGAGCTGCACCCGGCCGCATAGTTTTCAGGCGCTGTTTCATAATTTGTTACGTTACCATATTTCACAGCTCCGAAAAAGTAGGCATCCCTTCTCTTCCTCTCGACTTTATTCTGTACAAAAGATAAGGTCCCCACTCTTCCCCCTCCCCTATTAAAACATGATGGAACACGGTGGGGTTCTTTTTTTTTTGTATTAAGCGGCGCCCGGAGCCTATATTTAATCCAGGACGACGAAGCATTACGGCGTAGAATGGGGGCCGCAAACATATTTCATCGTTACTGCCAATTTTACTCTACGTGCGCTGGAAAACACGCGCAAGACATGATCCAGTGCATTGCTTCTTAGAAGTTATATTAGGCAGCCACATAAAGGTCATACATTAATTATAAACACGTTCGTGCATCCCACGCTGCACATTCCGGACAAATAAAGTTCCAAGAGCAGTATTTATCACGCCAGCCGTGTAGTCTTGCCTGTGTTGCCCGCATTCTGTTTTGTTCTACACTGGTCCTCTCTGCATTTCCTGCGTATCTAGATAGATAGATAGATAGATAGATAGATAGATAGATAGATAGATAGATAGATAGATAGATAGATAGATAGATAGATAGATAGATAGATAGATAGATAGATAGATAGATAGATACGCGGCGTCTAGAAAGCCGGAGAGCTTATTTTGTACTGTTGCTGAGAATCGGGTGTGTTCACTGACGTAGCGAGTACCTTGGAACAAGGTTCTCCTTACGATGAGCAGCGGTGGAAATGCAGCCCACCGCTCGGCCTCGCCGCCCACTGCTCTGGTCCACTGTACACCATTCTCGCTATGTCGCCCACCCCTTTGACAGACCCTTTGGAATTTGCAATGTGCGCTTGAGGCAACTGCGCGCGTTGAACGCCAGCGGGCTCCGCCTACGCCACCTGGTTAAGCGCTCCTGCTTCCGTTGCTTCCGTTTTCAATGTCCCAGAAATGCACGCGCAGGAATGTTCATCACTCTTTCTTTATGGTGATGGAAATTTGAATTTCTTAAATCTCGCTAGAACTTCCCTATTTCCTTTTCGTTTCTTCTCCCGGTATCCCGCCTTCAAAATGTCACCCACTAGAAGATTTCTGCGGAGCACCCTGCCTTGGAGGGGCACAAATTAAAAGGAGAGAAGCACTCAAGCAAAGCATTCAGCACGCGTACGCACTCAGCCTTAAACTACACCAAGGGCCAAATGAACACTTCACCGAGTCGTCTTCATGTATTCTCCAAGAAAATTGCCTTACAGCCTACTTAATGCGATGAAATACTTACAATTGTTTTAAATGTATCCACCGTATCGGTATTAAAATAAGCGTTCATACAGTTAAATGGCCATTAAAGCTACACGATGTGTGAAAAAAGCAGCACTGCGTCTAATCATCTGTTTCGTTTGGACTGGAGCTCCATATTACACTGCTCGACCCACGTGTCGTGCTTCAAGGAGAGCCAGGGTGTACACTGTGCACCTACCTCCACAGAGGCAAAAAAACAAAAAGAATTCTATCTGTAATCTTTAGAAACAAAGCGCCCCGGGAATGCCGATTCCAGCGGTATATTAGGGAAGTATCGGCTGTTGAAAATCAATCCTTCGTTTGCTTGCCCTGATTCACCGCAGTGCTGTGAAAGTACAAATAGGATGGTAATAATAGCTTATGGTGTTTTACGTGCCAGAACCACGATGTCATTATGAGTTATACCGTGGTGGAGGGCTCCGGATATTTTGAATTTCTGGGGTTATTTAGCGTGCAGTTACAACGAACAATACACGATTCTCTAGCGTTTTCGCCTCTATCGAAAATGCGACCGCCGCGGTAGGGATCGAACGCGCGCCTTTTGCGCCGGTCAGGAGAGCACCATATCCCAACAACATTCGCTGAAATGCTTAGACACTAATTTTTTTCCTGTATATAGGCGGCCACTAATTCTTAACTTTACCGTTTTAATCCCACCCCTTCTGTAATACCCCCCACGAGGGGTCTGTAAGGAAATATAAGTGAACTCTGTCGTCTGGCGCAGACGAAGTGGTCTGACTTTTGGTAGTGCTTTTCCTTGAGTCTTCATGTCCGACCTTCTCCACGTGTGTTGCGAAAGGCAGTCGAGTACGAGGGTATTTGTAAAGGTACTTGCACAATGCAGCACATGGTTTGACTCCACGAGGCAATGCAGGCATTATAATATTTGTAGCATAAACAGGGCGCAGGCAGGAGAGCCAGCAAAAGACGAAGACGAGGACAGTTGTTGGTGCTCGCTCTTGCTCCGCTTGAACGGCTGGTCCGACTCAGCTTTGCCGTCTGCAATAAACGCCTCACTGGCTCAACGCTAAACGCTTACTTTCAAATTGTGGAGGTGCTTTCATATGTTTTACATTCGCTCCCCCTAGTGATCGCGCCATTTATGACACATTTTTCTGCAGTATTCAGGAGAAAATCAGAAGTGTCATGCTAACTGTTTCCCGGAACGTCATCATCAAGCTGTGCTAATGAAACGCGCAGTTCATACCCGAGCTTACGCAAGAGAACCTAAACTCGATAACTGTGCAGTTTTTTATGAAGTCGACTTCTTTGCTGCAGTGAGAAGCTTCAGTTTCATGCGCGCTATATGTACGCTGCAAATAATTCGTTTTTATAGTGAGATAACTTCTTTTAAGCAAACACACACACACACACACACACACACACACACACACACACACACACACACACACACACACACACACACACACACACACACACACACACACACACACACACACACACACACACACACACACACACACACACACACACAGAGAGAGAGAGAGAGAAATGCATACAACATGCTACACATGCATATATAGCTCAATAAAGATAGGGAGCGGTGCTCTACGTAACGTGGCAGTACATTTACGGATGACAATTTCCCGGCTGCGTTCAGTGTAGCTCATTGCGGGGTGCCGTGTGAGGCAGCACCGCAAAGGTCTTGTTGGTATCCCTGATCAAAGAGCAAAAATGAAAAGCACAAGTTACATCTAATTCCGGCATGAGGACATAAGACGTCTTGCAATTGGCTTCAGCGCAACACCGCAAATATATGTTACTGTTGATATTTAAATAGGTTTTGCTATCTACGATAAAATAATCGCCATAAAGACCGGTCTGTAAGGAAGTATGAGTTAGTAATATTCGTCGAGGACCTAAGGGCTGTTCGTGCTTATGTTGCTTACCGCCATGCCAGAAAAAAAAAAGATCTAGGATACAGCGTCACGTGACAATTTTGAAGCCTAGTCAGTGTAAGGTGTTTTGAAGCCTAAACATTGTAAGGGAGGAATAATGAAAAATAGGCCCTGGTCACACAATAGGCAAGCGGCAGATTCATATATTGGCAAGCGCCCAGCCACGAAGAGCAGGCGCCCTTAAAGCTTACCACGTGCTAAACAAACTCAAGTATTTCGACAACTGTGTTGTGCTAGCCCTCTCCAAGACACAGCTGTGCACAAGGCCCTGACAGCAAGAACGGCGTCTGAGGAGGTTGGACTGCCGAGACTATCGGAACCACGTGACGCCGCGCCCTAGCTTTTTGCTTCAGGAAGCTGTCATATCCATAAGGATACAGGACTGTATCCGTATGGCTATGACAGCCATTTCCCCAGTGCTGATGTTATCGTTCTCTCGCGTCCCTTCCTTATTACTTTAAGCACAAAATGAGTCCCTATGCCGCTCAAGCCAAACTTCGATAAAGCATTTAGCGCGTACAAGCGAACTATAGCGCTCGCTTGTTTGCTTTCGATTGTTTGTGCTCGCAGCGATTTCATTCACACGTAGCGCGCCTTATGTTATATTGCCCACGGCAGAAGAATCTCGATGAGCTGCGCGGTAAACGACGCGAACAAAGCTCGTTCACCGACGAGGGCCCTCGTGCACCTCGATCGCCTTATTATTGATTCACGCAGAAGAGATCGCTCTTTGCAAATGGCGTTCTTCCATACAGTAGTTTTTTTATGTGTTTTTTATACGCAGTCGCTATACAATGATACAATGATTGCACATTGAAATGGTCTTGCTCCTCGAAACAGTGTCACAGAAAATAACTGGCGCAAGAAAGTGGAAGAGAAAAATAGGTGAACGAGAGCGGAAAAGCCCGAAGAATAGAGAGGAAGTCGTTAAGCGGGGGTAACGACAGGATCGACATTATGCGGAGAGAAATAGCAACATTGATAAAGAAAAAAAAAAGAACGGAAGCACGCTAGCGCAGCCGCGAGGAGTGGGGGAGAATGATATCGTCGGAATGGAAGACAGAAAGAAAATGCGGCACGTTCAAGATGCCCGGCGAAGATTTCCCAAGAAGCCAACACTTAAACAGTTCTGGTTGAAAGGACGAACAAGCTATTGCAGCACCAAGTGGGGCCCGTTTGACAATATCCGCCACCCCACCACACGAGGCAATCAATATTTTGACCGGAAAAATAAGCTCGGTCCGAGCGAAAGAGGTCGCCAGGGGGAACCGGCAGAGCTCCCCGACAATGGCGCGACGATACACTGCGTGTGTTTGTGCGTGCGTGTCATAAATTGGACCCTTTTTTTTTTTTTGAAACACACACACACACGAACACACACACACGCACAGCACAGTTGCAGTGGGGGTTGGCGGAAGAGAGAGAGAAATAGAACCGTTTTAGAAAACGCACGGGGGAGCGGCGGTCGCGGTGGCGGCAGTAACAAAGCGCGCCCGAGCTTAGACACTGACAAAGAAGCCATTTCGTAGGCGCCAATTTTTGTCGTTGCTTCGATTCCTGGTCTGCTGTTTAGTTTTTTTGTCTTCCTTTTGTCGTCTTCTCTTCCTTCTATTTCTCCTAACATCCTTTTTTTTTCAGACACACAAACACGCTCACACTCACGCCCGGGATAAAGCCTACCGGAAGGAGAGAATGAAAAGAAGAACGCAATCATCACACGCGGCGCGACGGGATTCTTTTAGGCAGCACAAGAAACGCAATTGAGAAAAGGACTCGTCGTACGGCGGCGTCTACGACTTCGAAGACCTGTATAGCCCAAATTGAAGACTCGCTCTCCCCTTCGCACATTCGCTTACGGCATCACCCCTTCCTCTTCTCCTCCCCGTATTGCCCTCCCTAGTTCTTTCTGCCCTACCATGTCTTCCGAGAAAAGAAGAGGGAAATAAGGAAGAGAATTTTGGTGGCGACCGTCGCCTGGAATGGGCAAACGGGGCTGCCGTGTGCGAAGAAATAAAATAAAGTGGTCGTGACAGCTATGATAGAAGAAAATTGAGATAGAAGAAAGTGAAATGAGACCAGGAGAAAATTGAGCACCAGACACGAAACAATCGAAGCATAAAGCGCCAGCGTCGAAACACGCGGAAGAAATCATAAAATGGAAAGGGAGCAGCACACATCGGGGAGAAACAATTTCACACGTATAACCTGATAACGTAACAACGCAAGATGACCAAAAGAAAAAGAAAAGTGCAGGAGTATGGGGTTTGGCAGGGGCCGGTCATTTATGAACAGCGATATGGCTAGAAGAAGCGAACAACGGACATGCGCCGGGGGGAGGGGGGCAGCGGCACCTTCTGTTTCGTGGCAAACGATGCCGGTGTTCTTAAGCAGGCCGGAAGTGCATGATCCGACGGCTGTAGTGGCGGCAGCCAATTCTGCTAGCCGGGCTTGGATGATTGGGGTAAAGCGTACACATGCACAAGCCTCCGCTGCCGAACCGATCTGTACAATGAGTTTTGATAGCAGGTTCCCCTGAATCCGAGGGAATGAAGCGAACGAAAAAGCCAACAAACTCGATGGTGTGTGTGTGTGTGGTAAGGCTGCTTCGCTGCCGTTCCGCTTGGAAATTGCTTCATGTCGTCGAGTGCGAGAGCCCATTCTAGACTCGGTTGGAAAAGATAGCCTGAAGGGGAAGTGAGGCGTACGCGGTGAGGGGTGAGAAGAGAGAGAAAGAGGCGTGAGATGGACTGAGAGAGCAGTTGTCGGCTCCCCTTGTAGGAGCCATTCCACGCCTTTAATCCGCGACGGCCATTGGCTATCTGGATCTTCTTCGTTCCATTGTAACTGTAGAATTCAGAAATAATAAAAAGAGAGCACGTCTCATCATTCTGTGGTAACAACGGCTTCTTGCTTTACGTTCTTTTCAATAAAGAATGTGAGCTCCGTGTTCCTTTTGTAGCTCATCCTCCGATTTGTTACTACCGAACGTCAAAACTTTACAAAGTAAGGGGAATGAAACGAAGAGGGAATGGCGAATGTTGACAGATTACAAGCGTGTCTTTTAGCAAACATGTTGAACTGTGCGTGAAGGACTAGACCTCATTTGCAATGCAACAGTGAAGGAGGAGAAATCCATATATGCCTTGCGCTGAGCTGATGTTACGACCATATATAGCTATATGTTGAGAGAACAGGGCTCCCATACTTTGCATAACGAACCTGTCGTATGCTGTATATAGTTATTTAGGTTTCCAGAATTAAGCAACGGAGTTCGGTATGTTAGAAACCAACGCACCTAACTAAAGTAGGAATAATTACAAATGTTCAGTGTACGGTTGTTCTAAAAATATCTAACTCGTGTTTGCTGTGCTAAAAAAAAAAAAAAGAAGGACGTGTGCCCGCGCCCCAGCATAGCAGTAGTATCTTCGGACAAGTGCCCATCCCTCGTATTGTAGCTTTCGAAGTGTACAACAGCGTACTATGAATCTAGTCCAGGGTTCGACGGAACACCGTCTGGCGAGGGGCATGCATTTCTTGCGAATAAACAAACACTCGCCAAAGTTGCAACTAAAAAGAATTTATGACGTTTCGAGACCACTACGGGTCTCTTGTTCACATACAAGCGTGAGAAAATTGGGCCGTGCCTTTATATGCGTAGTAGA
Source organism: Hyalomma asiaticum (assembly GCA_013339685.2). NCBI lineage: Eukaryota > Metazoa > Arthropoda > Arachnida > Ixodida > Ixodidae > Hyalomma > Hyalomma asiaticum. Next base: position 139,609,351 of record CM023482.1, read on the forward strand.
TGGCGCAATGATCTGGTGTAAGTATCGGGTAGATTTCCACGTGTCCGATTAAGTGTGTGATGCGTCGACTGGATTAACAATGATTCCAAAAGAAGGCGGGATGACAGTGATTTTTCGGTACCGATGACAGTCGCTGAATTCCAGTCAATGTTGTGACCCGTGTTAAGATGATGTTCAGCTAATGCGTTGGCGGCAGCATGTCCTTTAGCTACGTCATTCTGGTGCTGCTTGATACGTCGCTTGAAATTGCCTGTTTCTCCTATGTATGATGCGCGGCAGTCTTGACAAGGTATCTTATATACAATTGTACTTAATCTGTACTTAATCCCTCTTGCCCTGTATTTCAATATACACTTCCTGCCTATTTGTGCGCGTTACTTAAAACTGTAGAGCTTAGTTACTTCCGCGTCCTCCTGGAAACATCGCTTCTCCCAGCGGCTGGCACTACAGCGTAGTTCCGGGTGTTCCTCTCCACTTTCGCTCACGAGAACGGCCGGTGTTCGGCACTCGTGACCCAAGACGGCAATAGCGCGCCGTCCCATCACGTTGTAAGCTTGGCGCTCAGTACAGCGTCATAGCGAGAGATCGCCTATAGGCGGCCCACCCTCGGGGGTCCCCATAGATGCAGTTCATCGCGTTAATTTGACTACCAAATGAGCGCCACAGCCGAACGCCATCCGCTACTCAAACACGACGAAAGAGCTGCTGCCTCTTCTTCACTCGCCACTGGGCCTCGCCAAGCAGTCTTCTCCCTACACCAAGGCGTCGTCGTTGACGTAGTCACCTTTTTTTTTTTATTCTCGTCATTTTCATCGCCTCCCGCGCCTCCTCGACCGTGGCACCAGCGTCATCGTCGCAGAGTTCGCGTGCCTGCTCGGCTTTCTCCGTTAGCGTGGCCCATCGCGTGCATTAGAGAGGGAGGAGAACAGCGGAGAGAGGAATGGATTGACTTTATGGCAACACGGAGGCCCAGTCAAGCGCGCAGTTTGCGCTCTGCCTATTGACATACGACGCACGGATCTATAGCGTCGTTTGCTTATTCAAACTACAGCCAGCTTATATTTTTTCCCTATACTTTGCGAAATGTGTGGCTTTTCTGTTACTTGCCGTGCATTTGCACCATACATCGGGTGCGCTGAGACAGGAAAGTAAAATAGAATTCGTGATCCACAAGCTTTTTCGGATTTATAGTATAAGCTACGTCGATATCTAAACATGATGCAAATGAAAAGAAATTTTCTGCTCGGACCGTTACCAAGAGCATCAATCTGGTAACTATCTGTACCTTGAGTTAAACAGCCGTGTTCGGCACAGTAAATATAAGGTGAGGTTGCTACATTATGTCAAGTGAAGGTGTTGGGATGTTCTCAATCCCATAAGGGAGCACGGCTCAGGGTGACAGTGACTGGGCCGGAAATGTAGTGTAGTAGAGAGAAAGAGAACGGTGCAATAAAATACATGGACAATAACAAACTATCTACAATTACCTGTAGTGTACTTGGGAAGTAGAAAGCAGCGCGAAAAAAAAAATACGTGCCTACGCGAGAGATTGATTTCTGGGGTTTTACATCACAACATCACGATATGATTATGCGAGACGCCGTAGTGGATGGCTCCGGAAGTTTCGACCACCTGGGGTTCTTTAATGTGCGCTGACATCGCACAGTACATGGACCTCAACATTTCGCCTCCATCGATATGCAGCCGCCACGGCCGGGAGTCGATCCCGCGACCCTAGGATCAGCAGCCGAGTGCCATAGCCGCTAGACGACTGTGGTGGCGTGGCCTATGCGAGAGAGAGAGAGAGAGAGAGAGAATAATTCTTGTACGTAACGCGGGCAGGTTAACCTGCAGATGTGTCTACCGCACACATGCAGGTGTGTAAATCAGGACAGAAATGTGTAAAAAAAAGAATTATAGAGATTGGGGGGGGGGGGGGGTGGAGGAGGAGGAGGAGGAGGAGACATTTTATAGACCGAAGGAGACCATAATGTTTACTGTACGTTAGAACATTGCAGATCAGTTCTGCGAAATCCCATACAAAGGAGAAAAGTGCGTGATTAGGGGGGAAAAATTTTTCATCCAATAATTTGTAGCGCTGCCCACACTCTGACATAAAGAAGCTTCGTAGTTGACAAAACATTTGTCTCACTCTAGAGCTCGAACCCTGTAACTGCGGGGTGGTCATTCTGGCAAAGCGCTGTACGATTTTCACAGGGAAGCTCTTAGAACGTCGATGTAATGGTCATCCAGCGCAAAAGGGAAAAGCGGACCCGTGCCTACCCTTGACACACTTCCCACGTCATTGCCCTCAGGCTCCCGTTACACGATAGTAATAGTTAAAATGATAGTGCTGCATTACAGTGGTATGATATCATAATAGTGATATCACGAGTGATACTGGTACAGTCGAGTATGATGAGGAAGACGAAGAATAAAGATCGTGATGACGACATTGACAACCGATACACAACGCCCACAGTGCCGTGTGTCAGCAATACGCTGTGGGCCAGAGAAAGAGAAAGTGAGACAGAGAGAGAGAAAGAAACAGATGCACAGATAAAAACAAAAGACGAAGAGAAAACGAGAGAAGGCTATAGAGTGCCAGAAAAGTTAGGTGTGACTTTGCTAAAAAAATTGCTTCTCCTTTTAACTTTGGAATGCCTTGCTAAGCCCTTACAGCTCCGCTTGTCATTGGTGTTTGCAAGAGCAGAACAACTCCTGCTTCTTCTTTCTTTCTCTTTTCGTTGGACGAGTTTTTTCGTGTAGTTATTCCTGTGCAGGCCTTCGAGGTAGAAGAATGTTCATGAAATGAAGTAGAATAACTACACGTCATCTGGTGTTTGTTTTAATAAACTCCCCGGAAAAGAATCGGTAACGGGCTCGAATTCTGGACGTCTCTGTAGAAGAGGGACGTCCAGAATTTCTCTTGAAGAGCGTCTTCTTTTTGTGAAAACGCCCTTCGTCAGAGAAATTTATATGAAATTCTTGTGCACGTTAATGTTCCAAGCTGATAGATGACAATTTCCTTTCTTGACGAAGTTGCCACAGATTTGCGGTTCTTCGCGTAAGTACATGCAGACGCGTTGTGCATTTGGTGCCTATAAATTTAATATTTTTTTTTCAAAATTGCTACGTTTATCGTATACTAGATCCCATTAAATTTGATGACACGCGGTAGATGTTATGCCAGAGGAGACGACGCGGCAGCATGTCATGTCTAGACAGTGACGTCAGTGTTCAACTCGGCGCTCTGAAACAGAAAGCGAAAATTGTTGTTATGTGGGGTTTAACGTCCCAAAACCAGCTCTGATTATGAGAGACGCCGTAGTGGAGGGCTCCGGAAATTTTGACGACCTGGGGTTCTTTAACGTGTACTGACATCGTACAGCACACGGGCCTCAACATTTCGCCTCCATCGAAATGCAGCCGCCGCAGCCGGGATTCGATCTCGCGACCCTCGGATCAGCAGCCGAGTACCATAGCCACTAGACCACCGTGGCGGGGCAGAAAGCGAAAATCGTTCGCATAAATAATGCGGTATTAAACTATTTACGCGGAATATGTCGATATTCGAAGGTGTCTCGTACATCCTGTAGAAAGAGAAAACGTTTAAACCAAAGAACGCCCAAGGCACAAATTTGGTGTCTATACCCCTTTAACAAGCCCACAAAAAGTCTCTCCTGGTTCGCTTTTGCGTTCAGTGCCCATCGGCAGCGAGTATATTGCCTGCTGGATTTCATTTTTTATCTCATAGTTAATAAACCGAAGCTAAAAAGCACAGGCACCTCCCCTGCGTTTCCCTTATCTGCATTATATATTGGCTTTATGATATTAGTGTTGTTTTGCTCAATATTATTTCGCATGCAACACTGTAACGGAAACTACGAACAGATTCCCCGTTTAAAAGGTTCCCTTACATCGCAGTGCCACGAAGGATTAGTCCTACTCGGCAGCATGAATTTGATACGGCCTTTTATGTCTCCTGTCTGTAAATAATAAAGCAAGGGGTCCCTTGTAACGCATTGAAAAGAAGCTCCTGGCTTTAAGCTTAACGCTTTTAATTCATCGGGGATTATTGCTTAAACAGGGATAAGCTCTAGGCATTGCAACAGTTTGCATTTGCTGCTGCCTAATGTCGGAATAGGAAGCGTAAATTACTGGATGGTTGGCTTAATAACGCCTTGTATCGCGGTCGCGTCGTTTTAATTTCTTTAGTTATTTCTTTCTTTTTACTTTGTTGGTTTTCACCAGGGTAGTCATTTAGTAATGATGTACCAGGCACAAAGCGATTGCCTGCAAGGGCACAACAAAGGCTCGGAAAGCCTGCTTTCTGCTGATAACCGAAACATTGTTATTGATACATTTAATCGCTTATGAAGGTGTCCTTTGCATGATTCTGACATTGAATTATACGAGCGCTTACATTATTGAAGCACCGTGTAGTTAAATGCAAAAACTGCGCGCTCTTTTCTAAAGCGCTGTGCGATTACTAGAGCGTGGTTGTGCTACGTGTAGTTTTCTTATGCGCGTTTCATAGGGGATGATAGAGTTACTGGATACGTTTTTATTTTAATGTTCTTGCTGCGCAACTGCCACGATTCACCTAGAGACTGCAGTGCTATTTCAACGTCTGGATTACCAGAAATTTCTTATCAGTGCTCGACAACACCCTTATGCTTGACGAGTGTTCTTTTTTTTTTTTTTTGTGCCACGGCACTGCATGCATTCACTTAAGAGGAAGAACGTGCTGAACGAAGCGCTTGCCGTCGTTCGTCTAGACAACCTCACATTTACACGAACGTGACTATGTTGGGACTTATGCTATGTGGTTAAATATGTACGCGCATTTTGTCTGCAGGTGTTTCGATGTATGTACGACGATGCGTGGACATCACACACCATTTCTATGTCCTTAGAACTCGTGAAATTTCTATTGTTTCATCTTAAAACCTGGTTTTTATTTCGATCAATAATATTCCTGACAACAAGAAAAAGAAACTGCTGTCACTTTAAAAAGCGTCGAAATATTTTGTGCTTATTTTAAGAAAATGTCATGGCAGCTTTGAATTTGCGACCAGTGGCTGCCATATTTTTGTTGTTTTTTAGTTTTCACGAAGTTCGTCCTGAATACCGCAAGTAACATGTTGTATACTATGTTATTTCAGAAACGCGGACATTTAAGTTATTTTGTTGCGGTCAAGCAGGGATGGTGCTTCCTACGTTAAGTTTAAAAGTTATCAGAACTAAGTAGGTAAAAAAAAAAAAACGGCTGTTAATGGAACGTGGTGGCACCAAATGTTTAGAATCGGTTCGCAGTAGGTGAAAACGTAGTAAATTATCTATCGAATGACGCATTCTGCGCTATGCAGCACAGTTGTCGCTATGCGTCAGTCTTTGATATCTACCAAGACTCTCATTTATGTATTTTGCTCAGAAGAAATACTTTTATTGACTTTTTTTGCTTCCCTCGTTTTTACCACTCTTTCTTTGTGTCTTTTTGCTTAGACATAAAAGTACGCGTCACCTTCACATATGTCCTTCGGGATTCGTTGCTAAGTATTTCTTTCAAAACAGGTGGCAGCGTTTTCAAACATTTCAGGTGGCTCTCGCAGCATCGACGGTGTGCTAAAAGCGAAACGATGTCGTCGTGGAACGTGTGTTTGTTAGCTTTTTTTGGCGAATGGCGACGTTGTTCAACACCCAGTCAAAAGAAAAAGGAATACAGAAAACAAGAAAACAAACATTCGTGTCCATATAGGTGTTATCCTGAACGCAGACCTTTTTACGACATCATAATATTATATCGACATAAAGAAAACGCAAAGTGAGAAATGAGGCGTGTACTTTCACCGCGCTAAAGCGAACCAAGAAACGCAAAGGTAATACGGTTTTGACATGACATTCGGCAATGTTGTGCATGAAGAACAGAAAAGTATATACCACGTTCCATTCATCCCTTTAGACTTCGCGGAGACAAGGACGTCGAAGGTTGGAGCTCGCTCCCACCTGGTCATCTGTCATTCCCCTGGAAGGAAGTTGCTGTTTCTACCTCGTCTTTTTGTCATTACTATTTTCGAGTCTAACGTAAGTCAAAGAAACACATGTTCTGACGAAGTTTTGTAAAAGGTCGGTGATGCGCTCGGGAACCAAACTTTTGCTTTTTAAGAAACGCGATCTTACAAACAAAATAGATGTCTAAAAAGACAATATGTAACTAATTTGTACGCTTGAGCATGACCGATCTTGACACCGTGCTAATAATAGCGAAGGTACATGGTACCGCCAAATTGCATGAAGAAGCCGGCTGACCAGCAGTGATGTGAATATGTAGGGGTATCGGACTGACGAAGGCATATTCGACTCCAGGATAGTAAAATTTGTGCAAACACGTGGTTTATGTCTTTCAAAATTTTTTAGAAGTCGAAGCATTGTTATCTGCTATTTTTCACGTTCTTTTCATGAATGTTCAATGTTGAACGGAAAAAGTTTCTACAAGTGTCCCTGCTATATATGGGTTTAAATTTGTCTCATCCGGTAGTTCTCTCTCTTGGTGCTTCTGTTCTAGGATTTAGTTACTGAAGTTTTTGCAAGGCCGTATGTGGTTTTCTTCGTGAGACGAAAGTAATTCAGTGTTGATTAGCTTACCTTTTGTTTTATTTCTTTCTTATATTGATCGCAGTACGTGAGAATCAATTTCCACAACCTTCGCTTCTCCACTTTCTTTATTTTTCAGTGCCTTCGACCTTTGCAGGGAATGATTCTTGCAACCTCAATTTCATTACTAAATTCATATTAAGACCTTTTTCTTTGTCATGTCTATTACTCCTCCTTTTCAAAACAAATCTCTCAGTTCATGGCCGATCTCTCTGGGTGAGTTGCACCAAGGTTGCCATAGGCCAACCAACCATTACTATATAACATGCCCTATACTGTCTACTTTGAAATACTTTGAAATACTTTGAAATGCAGGATATAGTTTATATAAGTTTCAGAAGCTCGTTTTATGGTACGTTCGCCACAAGGTCGCTACTCACTATGTAGGCCGTTCTGTTTGCATTTCTCAGCGCGGCAATTTCTTCCAATGTTTCGCGTTGTCTCGACTGTCAGTTGTATAATGTCTTGCATTCGGTTATTAAGATGTAAGTTTTCTGCAATTTCGAAATTAATAATGTGTCTGTACCACTTGCCTCATGCCGACGTATTCAATATTTAAATACCTATGACTCCCATATAAAGTCGACAATCTTTATATCCGCAAATTCAGTTAAAGCGCGCGATGACATCGGAGGTTTGATGGTGGCCCATCCTGTTAGAAAAGTACGCAGCGAAAAAAAAAAAAAGATCGCAAAGTGAGGCACGGGTCAAGCAAAAATTAAGAGAGGTAACAACTGCCATTACGGAGCAAGTTTTTTCTCTTTGTTATTAAATTTGTCGCTTGAGAATCAAGGTGTACCGCATTATTACATACTCGCAGAAACCTCGGGAACAGAAGTTGAGCAATGTGCAACTTTGTTCCAACTAGTTCCTTCACCTTTCCGTTCCGTAGGAGGATAATGAACACGAACTTGGCGCCTCTCTGTAGTACGATCACTCCACTAATTACTGTTTTCGTTCTCCGCGCTCGTCACACAATTCCCATGATTCTTCTCGCGTGTGGGCGCCGTTCCTCTAAGCAGGTTCGTCGCTGCGCGTCTTCGTCCGAGACGCTGCCACAACATTCACAGAAGCACGTCAAGTAAGTTGCGCTCAACTTCGCTCCAAATTAATCTCACCCTCGAACAACGCGAGTCTTGCTCGCCGCGCTAATTCTTTCTCACTCTAGACGTGCGATGCCAGCTGAAACGCATCTCGGATGATGAAGACCAGTCGTAGCGGTCACTAAACGAGGCAGGCACACCCGCTAGCATCGCTTAACCCGTGACACATGTGCTACGTCGCAACCGTACAGAGCGTGCTACCAGAACAGCGAGCGTTGGTTGCAGAAACGAAGCCAAGCACATTGTTAGCTCGACGTTCACATCGTTGTATTCATGCTCCGCACAACGGAGAAGCGAATTCAGCGGAACCCTCGGAGATGTAAGGCAGACGAGAATTCGCAACATGTATCTCCGACTACATTTTCTCTCAGAGACGCGCGCGCTGCTCCCACTACTGGCGCGGTGCCGGGCTTTGCTCGCGTTGGCCGCTGCCCGCCCTTCTGAATCCCGAGTTAGGGATGAGAAGAAAGGACAAAGAAACTTAGCGTGATCCCTCCACAAATTTGTTGGATTCGCACTTCCAGCGCGTAAGAGTATGCAGCAACGCGCTCGCGAGGCGTTTTTTCCTGCAGTGTGTGCAGGGAAGCAGCTCTCTAAATGGTTTGCGGCACCACGGCGGTGCTGCGGCAGCTTGCCTGCGGAGGGAGTTACTTGCGCGCCCAGGAGTATTCAGTGAGACGCGGCAGCTATAGCTTTCTCGTGCCGCGAGAAAGTTTTCGCTGATGAACTGCTGGTGCAGCAATGAGGGAGTGCACGCGGCGGCTTCTGCGTTGTTTCTCCTTGGCGACGTGTTAGCGGCGCCGGATCGGTTCAGCATCTGGTCGAGCGTGCTAGACGGCGCCGAGTCGCGGTAATGGCCACGGGTGCAGGCGCCCGCCACGTTACTCAGCTGGTGCGTGAGAAATCTCGCCCTTGCAACACACTACGCCCCCTCCCCACGTTGTGTTACGACTGCCGCCCTTGTAGTATATGCCAGGCGTGGAGCCCTTCAAGGCGTGAAAAAAAGTTTGTGTGTCTTGCGCCCTGCTAGCAACTAACACATGCGCTGTGGTGGAACTTTCGGTCGGCTTAGTTACAGTCGCAGCTCGTTCGTTCTCGAGTTCGCTGGAGTTTGCTAGAGACTTTTTTTTTTCAGAGAGGGCGGGGAGGGGGGGTCTGCTTCCTTTGTGTCCGGTTGTGCCACTACTTCGAAAAATTTTCGAAGCACTGAGATGAATCGCTGTTCTAGGCTATTAGTGTAAAAAGAACGCGCAGCGTGAGTCACTCACATTAAACCTACAGGTAGATAAAACTCCCCCCCCCCCCGCCCCCCTCTCCCATCCCTCCAAAACCCTCCGAAAGAAAAATGTATAACTGAAATATCGGTGAATCCTGGAAAGAGATTCGCTGTATCCCTAGTATACCTTTTTATAAAAATGATTGCTGCATAGAGAGAATTCTTAAAACAATAAATAATTAGTGATAGCCTATGGCACTTTAAGTACTTCGGCTGATTGCTTTTTTATTTGCATACGTTAAGAAAGTGCTGCGTTAGAACGAAAAAAACCTATTACGTTCACAGCATTATGTCAATGCCCGAGGGGAAAACACGCGAAGGCAGAGTGCCCTCGCTGCCCGAAATTTCTCCGGCTAATCGACATCACGGTAAACACTCCATCTTGGGCGAAACACGGCGAGCTGCTTTCCGTCCTGCCCTGCATGACGGTATTTGCCAAGTTCAGGAGAACACGGGCCAAGAACCAGACTAGCCAAAAATCAGCGATGTTCACACAGGAGAGCCATGGAAAATAAAAGTACTCAGGCGCTGAAATAAAAAAAAACCTACGACATGCATGCTTCCACCTCCGCAGATTATATAAATAACGTCGTACTCGACGCAGCATTAAGTCGGAAAAGCGTATGGTTAACCTTAATCAGGTCATTACGAGGGCGTCCATCCTAATCCTATCAGGAGATTACCTCTGAGAGGATTATGGATGCTTAGCCAAAGCTTCCGCTACAAAGTGGCCTAGAGTTCTCTACGCTCGTCGGCGACTTCCTTATTAGTTTCTTTTTTTTTCTGCCTGTCGCATTTATTCCTTTTCTTACTGCCACGTTTTTTTTTCTTCCAGGACGAACGAGAGAAAATACGCAACACGATATAAACGCAGAAAGAAAAAAAAAAGAGAACAAAGAAAAACGGAGACCCCCGTTAAAGTCTCATCCGCTTGAAGCAAGTGGATTGTCGCTTGACAGAGAAAACACACGAACAATCCTTCCGCGGCGAAATGTCGGAGAAGAGATTGGCGCAAACCGGATGTGTCTCACGCTTATTCGAATCGCTGAGCGGGAGGACAGCTTTGTTTCGTAGCTTCTTTTATTTACCGGTAGACGTTGAGAAAAACGCACCTGCCTCTATTCTTCCTTCTGCCTCTGACGACAGGCCTACATTAGCTGCTTCTGCCGTTTTTTATACCACCTGTGCACGTGCACGGCTAGCTTTCGCTTTTACGGCGACGTAATGTGCGTTACGTTAGTTCGTTTTCAAACTTATGATATCAGAACCGAGATGTTTCTTCTGGACCTAAGAGCGACTTCTATGATTCGAGCCACTGAGTGTTCGAGAAAAAAAGCTTCATCTGGCGTAATACGCTTGTCAAGAAAGTTCCGCAAGTAATTGTTTACGGCATTATGTTCAGTGCCACGTGACTGCGATAAACGGAAATGGAACTTAAGCTAATGCTGCATTTCTTCGTCGTCCTTCTTCCACTACTTCTTCTTGTTGTTATAATTGTTGTTTCTCGCTTTGTCTTGCTATGACCATAAAAAAAATATTAATTGGTGGGCTGTAACGTACCAGAACTACGATATGAGGCGCGCCGTGCTGGGGGGCTCCGTAAATTCCTACCAACAGGGATTCTTTAACTTGCGATTAAAACGCCGAGCACATGTGCTTCTAGCATATCGCTTCTATCAGAATGCGAACACCGCGGCTAGGATGGAGGCCGTTGGTTTCTGCTCAGCAGCCGAGCACCGCAGCCGCTATAGCACCGCGGCAACCAACCGCAGGCAACCGTAGCAGTTGGTGCACTGTCTACGTCAGTACCTTCACAGACACCAATTCATAGCGCAACAGAATAAGCGACGGCACACTTCACAATGCAAGGTGGCGATGCGGGCACGCAAGCTCCCTGCTTGTAAGGCAACGTTTTCTATGTGAACCTCCGCGGGTTTTGCTGATGCGGGTTGCTGCTCCCTAGCACGTATGTTCTGTCTCTTGTTTAACTTCTTGTCATTTCGCTAGCCATGACTGCATCATGCGGAAGCCTGCTTAACGAGAAGCCGGGAAGAAAATGAGGAAATCCTGAAAAAGAAATGCAACTCTCATGAAAAGACAGAAATGGTTCTAAATGCTTTTAGGGGCGAAGCTCCTTAGGGCGTGGGTCTGTACATCCCATGGTGTTCGTTGGTGATGTACGTAGCCACCTCTACTTTTATGAAAAAAAAAAATTCCGAAAGTTGTGTCCTCTGCCTGGATTCGAACTCAGGCTCTCGGCGTGGCAGTCGAGCGTTCTACCACTGAGCTACGCCTGTTTTTCTTTTTTTCTTTCATACATGGTATTTATTACAGAGCGCTAAGAAATTCGCAAATTCGACAATAATCGCACAAGCAATCCAAATGACATTGTCAGCCTAAAATACACATTCACTGACGGGATGCACATAAGTGTTTTTTAGGGAGAGTTCAAGATGTGTTGCACAGCATGGCTGGTAGGGATGAGCACTTCACCAAGATGGGGTACCATTCAGGCCTGACGTCAAGCTCGTCGTAGATGTCCTTTAGATGCATGATCATTTGAACAAAATGAGTTGTCGATGCTGTGACTGGTTCTGCGTTGCGGTCTTGCATGCGCGTCTTCCACAAGCTATGGTGGTTGAAAAATTATCGCTAAAAGACCTAAACAGGTATAATGTCTCCCGCGGAATCGCATTAACAAACGTAATGTTACGTTGAAAAATAGTAATACACCGCTACACGACGCGAAAATGGATTGTATAACGAGGTCGAGGCATCATCTGAAAGAACACAGAGCTGCGTGCTTTGTAGCTTTGAACCCATTACGGAGGCACTGGTAATTATGGCGTAGTGGGTACTTCCCTACTTGGCAAAATGATAAGTTATGGCGCAGGAGATACCTACCACTTCTACTTGCACTAGTTTCCTCAAGCGTTTAAAATGGCCTCTAAGAAAGTAGCTCCTCCTGCTTACGCTGTCACTGTCCTGCAGTTCCGCGCAGGCCTGGCTCTAGCACAGCATATCCCCCTTAAACGCGAGATCCCAGCGTACGAATACAGTGTTTCTCACGTCTTTACATGATGATCGACTGGGCGATTTACGCGAAAGATTCACGGTTTACCGATGATTCCCTCCGGAGCTTCGCCCACTCATCATCATTCACCCCGTGGATATGCTGTGATTTTTTTTGTGTACAACCGAGGGGATCAATCTGACACAAAAATTTTTATTCACCCTCAGTAATATTATCATAATCAAAGCTCATGCTACACCTTTAGAGGACACGAAATGGGCCCTAGCTCCGCCGTAAAGAGCTAGAAAGACGGCCTTTGGCATGCAGGTAGATCCTATGTACGCATCCAGATTTATAACCATTCAAACTCGAGCCCGTGGCCTTTGAAAAATATATAGGGGTCCCCTCAGATTTGGGGAGAAACTTGCATGTTCTCGTAAAGCCTTCGCAATAACGACGAAAGGGGAGATGCGTCGAAATAACAGCGCGCCCTTCGTAACCGTCGCAGTGAAGTAATTCACCCCTCCTATCCCTTGACGGTGAAGTAGCCGCCTGGACCCTCACAGGCCAGAGTCGTAACCTTATTTAACGGAGCACTGAGAGCACGTAATTTTTATACTATATTTCCAGTTGTAGCCAGGCTAAGGGAGACCTCTGAGACGAATGCGGCCACAAACGATACCGTAGACATCGTAACCCTTTACACAAAGCGAATCAAAAATGCCTGAGAATGCATTGTGTAAAAGACTAAGATGCGTAGGAGTACTGGTTTGTGTGGAATCCAACAACAGGCGTTAAATCTGTAGTGTTCCCCGCACCAATACTAGGCGAAGCCGTCACTCGCTCCTCCAAGATGCATGCGCTAATGGCTCAGATAGTGCAGTATACTACGACAGTGTGTGAAGTTCTTTTTTTTTTAACACACGAATAGTCTAAGCTTCTGACTCGTTTTTTGACGTGCATGAAAATATCTTCAGGACCTTTTAGCTTGCCGCTGGCAAGTGACAGAAAAATCTTTTTTGTCATTACCACATTCGCCCGGCCTGAAAACAGCGAGTCGAGTTTTCTGTTAAGTTGCGCGGAAAAAATCTGCCGCTTTGAGACAGAAGTCAAATTCCATCGCGATAGACAGAATTTAAAAAAAAAAAACCCAACAAGGTATTTGACGCCACATAACGCAGGTCAAGAGAACTAAGGAACGGGCTGAGGAAGCTCTTCACGCAAGCGATTGCAGCTTCCTGCTTGAACAACTGCTTGCTCAGACAGATGCCGACACAAGCACGCCGTAGCCGGTGATGGCCGAGCCTTCAGAGAGGGTAAAGGAGGAGAAAGAGTGGGGGCGTGATTCGGTTGTTTAGCTAGCTCATCACACCCCGTCGGCAGCATTCCGCTCATTGTCGCGAAATTCCTCGGCAACATGAAGGAACACGCAAGCCCTGGATGCAACCCTTGCGCTTTCGCTCGTACACACACACACGTAAAGGTGTCCTCCAAGTCCACCCCCCGCCGCCCACCCACCATTCCTTCGCACGGTGTGCCGGCGAAAAATCTGGCGCCGGTGCTGGTTTGCTGGAGAATGCGCCGCAGCTGGCAGATACCGGCCGTGGGATTCACGTTTCGCTGATCGATTGCCCCGTGTGTGTGTGTGTGCTTGCTAAGCGACGTACGTGTATGCGCTCAGACGGCGCCCGGGAATCCGCCACCTTGCCGAAAACGGGGCGCATTCGTTCGCCGCTAAGACTCGCATCCAGGGCCGTTGCTCCGCTGCCTGCTATCCCCGTTGCAACACAAGCTGCGATGACTTATTGGGGAGAGGATCGTGATTACTGCGAAGACAGTGGGAACGCGGTCGTCGGGCGGAAACCGTGATTAAGGCGCAGTCGGCTTCCCGCAATCTTTAATGCGTCGGTTGCGCAATGTAACAGACACCTATGATTAAGGAGAGATGGAATGAGAGAGGCGTGTATACTTGTAGAAGAAGCCGCGTGAAACTCGTGTCGCCATAATAGGAACACCATTAATTTCATTAAGTTACCTCGCTAAAGAGATTAAAAATATGGCTTCACCAAATATGTTAGTATTTGCAAAGCAGATATTTCGTTTGCAAAGCAGATATTTCGTTAAGCATGTGGTTAAATCTTAGGAAATTGAAGGAAATTTCCATGTGAAGCTTTGTTCTTATTTTCGTTTTATGCAGCGTGTAATCGCTCGGAACGATTACGTTTAATCACCGTACAACTCCGAACAGTAATATAACGCAGTGCTCATCTTTATGCAAGGCGCTGTTCACAATCCATGACGAATCGCAAAGAGCGGTTGGTGCATATGCGCACTGTGAGACATCGACGCAGCCGTCTCACGTGGGTTATTTGATCTGGAGCAAATAATGGTGAGAAATGGAGTGCGCACATGCAAATAGGAGACACATGTGAATAGGCTTGATGTGCCTAGGGTCCTTGTGCAAGAATTCTTTATTTAGACCGTGAATAAACCTATGTAAACAGATACGCTGACACAAAATGTATAAACACACAGACTAAACGAAGCGAGACTATGGACCATTAAAGCTTAGCCTTGAGGGCCCTTCTATTTGCATTTGTTAACCGAAGGAACGGCTCCGTACGCACTCTCACACAGTGTACACACAGCGCACAAAATCATTTACTTCTTTTCTAAGCACGTAGTAGAGATGTGGTGCAGCGATACTGACCGTTGTAGCGTATGGGACAGTTTACCGCGTCGCACTGGATCGTCTCCCTTCGTATTGTGAACAAACACGCAGTCAGACGTGATGTCATCTTCGTGTCAATCTAACAGGCAGTTCAGGGTACACCTAAATAAACTTGCCTACCTAATGAATAAGTAAATCAGCATACTACGAGGCAGGAAAAGTGTGCTTAGTGGCTTATCACGGACAGTGATATAGCGTAGTACCACGGGCACAGTACTTCCTGTACAACCAGACGAAGAGGGAATAAGTTCTCCACTCGCCGCATATATGTTTGCTTGCGTTTGCATTTGTGTCTTGCGTGTGTCTTTCTTTATAAGCCCTCCCCGACATTTGTCAAAGATGACACATGTAAACTGATTTACAACACCAGTTTGGAGGCTGTAAAAGCTAGGATGTCTACTGCAGTAGAGCAGCTGCAAGAACCCTCTGGATGCGCGAGATGTAGGATGATCGCTGCACCACACGGCGTAGAACACGTAGAACTCACTCTTCAAGCTGTTTCTTGCTGCACCATTCGCTCAGAACGAGTAATGGCTTTGTGATCGTTACATCAATTTCTCAAGAGATATACGTGAAGAAAACAAAACAAAAGCTTAACATTTATTGTAAAAAAAAAAATGTACCTTTGTCACTCATCCTGCGGAAACTCCATGACGACAACTAGAAACATTTATTTAGGCATGTATGTGGATACCTAAGAACACCGAAGGGCCTATACAATAAAAAAAAACAAAAACAAGAACGGAAGTGGATACTTGAAGAAGGAACTAAACAGAACTGCGTTCAAGAACGGAGCGTGACGCACAAATTCAATAATCAGCAATGATCGACATTTTAATGACCATGTTCTTGCCACGTGATTTTGACAATGGATAATTCAGCAGCCGCATCGACAAGAGTTAGTTAACGGGCGAGCTTGTGTTCAGCCAGAGGGTGAACTTGGGCTCCGCTTGCAATGCAACGATAGCTGTGAGCCCTGTTGTTTGCCGTCGAAAGCCTATCTTTCGAATTTTACGAGCGTGATCGTACATTCCGGCGGAACATCACATGAGTTCATGAACTTACTTGGCTATTAGCGTTCGCTGAGCAGTTGCGGAGTGAGTTCTGATGCATCAATGCGCAGCTTGCACCAAGCTATATGTTTACACTGTTTTGAGGTGGTCCCAGTTCTGGTATGCATAAAAACAAAAAAGTCGCAGTTTCGCCAGAAGGGCGAAGCGATGAATACGATAGCAATGCATGATATAATATACGGAGTAAGTCTAGCAGCCTTTGGGACAATCTGAATTGTAGCGAACTTGGGCTTATTAAGTAAGCATTCAGGTGCGTAAAGTACAATGTCAAACTTGAGCAGGGAGACAACGGCCCAGCAGAGCTGCGAGCTATAAGTTATGTTGTTTGCACCGCGCGAGCGCGCTAAGCAGCGTGAGCATTGCGCACTTTGCACCGTCGGGAAACGTTAGAGAAACGTGGCCCATTACAGTGGCATCAAGCGAGCGCGTTCCTTCCGGCACTCGCAGACGCATTCGCGGAGAGCGCTATATGGCGAGGGCGGTGACGGTGTTGTGACAATATGCGAGCACCAGGTGGTTAAAATTTTCGGGGCCCTCCACTGCGACTCTTCTCTCCGTTATGGTCTTCTCAGCGGAGTACCATAACGACTACACCACCGCGGCGGACAGCACTCCGCATGCGATTTTTGCGGTATGTGCCCGAAACGCCAACCCTCCCTCCTTTTTTATTGACATTTCCTTAGAACAATTAATCACGTGATAAATCGGATGACCATATTCACACTATCAATCAGGTGATAGAGAAATGCGGGGAGTATAATCAACCCCTATATACAGCCTTCATAGATTACGAGAAGGCATTTGATTCGGTCGATACCTCAGCAGTCATGCAGGCATTGCGGAATCAGGGCGTAGACGAGCACTACAGTAAGACTACTGGAAGACATCTACAACGGCTCCACAGCCACCATAGTCCTCCATAAGGAGAGCAGCAAGATACCTATAAGGAAGGGCGTAAGACAAGGTGACACGATCTCTCCAATATTATTCACAGCATATTTACAAGAAGTATTTAGAACGCTGGATTGGGAACAGGTGGGTGTAAGGGTTAATGGGGAATACCTCAGTAACCTCCGATTTGCTGATGACATTGCCTTGCTAAGTAACTCGGGATATGAATTACAAAGCATGATTACTGACCTTAACAGGCAAAGTATAACAGTGGGCCTGAAAATTAATATGCAGAAAACTAAAGTAATGTTCAATAGCCTTGGGCGAGTACAGCGATTTCAGATAGCTGGCGAGGCATTGGAAGTAGTAAAGGAATATGTCTACTTAGGCCAGGTAGTGGCCCCTGATCCGAATCATGAGGCTGAGGTAATTAGGAGGATTAGAATGGGGTGGAGTGCATTCGGCAAGCATTCTCAGATAATTAATGGTAGCATGATGATGATGATGACGATGATGATGAAATTGGATGGATAAATATATCACCCTGCCAACATCTATACTATGTTTCAGCAGTACCATATACTGTGGAAGATACAGGCCTCTTCGGCCAAGCAGAAGGGCGAACACATAAACATGTCCTCCCGCAATACCAGTAGCGTTTACCAGTAGTGAGCGCAGCAGTGTTAGCGGCAGGCTTGGAAGGAGGAGGAGGAGGTGGTGGCCCATCTTTTGGCTCGAGCGGCTTGGCAGGTGCGCCTCCAAACAATGGCACTACATCTCGCTTCGCAAGAATTCTGAGCTCGATGGCCTCCTAGCCTAGTCTCTCCTCCGCAGAACTAGTGAGGCAGAGTACAGGTTAAAGTTACAACAGCCAAGATTGCTTCAAGCGCAAAATATACCTAAATGAACAGTAAAATTCAGCTGGCTCTTACAGCAATCCGTAATGCCAATTCGAAATTGAGGAGCAGTTGCTAGGCTGTTTTTGAGTTTGACATACATGAGGCCGAGAATTTCAGTGAGACATGCGTGTATTCTTCGGGGGCGGCGACGACTTTCTGTTTCGGTGTCACGAGCGGCAGGGCAGGTTCCTGTCGGTGGCGACGGCGCGAACCTCTTTATTCTGGCGTAGGCATCGTTGAGCCTTTGATTGGGGGAAGTTCGTTTAGTAGCGACAGCAAACAAGACACTTCCCCCGTTTACTTCGCTCATTGTTCAGGAAGATCTGGCTGATACTGTGAGTTGCGCTGCTAGCGCAGACAAAGTGCTTGTACGGCACATTGCATTGATGCGTTGGAGCATTACAGCGATGGCACGCTACTCTGTCGCCGCCTTTTCGCCGCTGCCGCTACCTCCGCTTGAGCATTGCAGTGTTTTGTCATCTACAGCTCTCTTTCTCCGCTTATTTTGTCTATCTCTCTTCGCTATTGCTGTCATCCATTCTACACTGCCCTCCCGTTCGCTTCCTTTCAATATCCACTTTGCCAATCGTTCGCTCTATTATTCCATATTAGGGGCGTTTCAGGTCAGCTGCTCTCCGCTCCGTGTAACGTTTGTACGTCTACTCCCTGGCCTGCAAGTAAAGGCCAGTCATGCAGGCGCGATCACCTGACCAAACATGGCCCCGCCCGTGCTCCGTTGCTGAAAACGGTCTATAAGGCACCGTGCCACATGGCGCCATTGTCATTCCGCCACGCTTTCTAATGCATGGCCTTCCGCTGTAGCGCGCACACTCAGTTCTACATTAAATGTTGCAGATCACATTACGTTCCCGAAGCGCGCATTCAGAGCCTATAACATCCTACTATACAGCGAAACATGCGTTTGAGTTAATACTCAAGCTCTAATCATCATTTGTTGTTGCGTACGCTGCAGGATAGTAAAAGGTAATATAACCAGAACCGCGACAAACAACCGCGCTTCTCTGGCTAGTGCCTTTTTCTACAGTCAGTGTATTTTAAGTATGCATCGAATGACGAGGAAATGAGTTCCATTAAGGCAGAGCCCGCGTTTTGACTGCGACGAAGCAAACGGATCTCGAATGTCGGAGTATGCACGTAAGTAAACCGGGGAGTTCGCAGTATTTGTCAGGCCGCATTATACGCTTTACTTTCCTTCACCGTGATTTCCTTGTTTCTTTTCAGCTTCACTGTTCTCCATATGAACGTCGTCGTCATACACAGGTCATCTTTGAACTCATAGCGCCTAGTTTATTGATTTTGCCTTATTGGGCGGATCATTTCTATGTCACCCACGTTCTATAAACCATGTCTTTACACCGCCTATCCCCGCGCTATTATGCCCTCAGGCGTCGTTTCCTCGCACTCCGCCACTGCTCTACAACATTTTTGTTTCTCTCGCAGCTTCCAGATTTCTTTTATACTTATTCCCTGCTTGAAAAGCTAGCCGTCGCCTCTCCTACAAAAGGTGCTGTTTTGTTGATCTGGCTCGCAGTTACTTTATGTTTCTTTTGAGGTTCTGTGCTTCTCCGCTACTCTCCATCGACATACATTACTTTATTTGCTTTCCGCATCATTTGGGAATAAAGGGAAGGATGTGCTAGAAAAGAACCAGCGAAGGCAAGCGAGGGCGAGAGAAACTGGCCGTACGGTGCCTTAGTACTGTGCAGCGAGTAATTGCGAGATTCGACAACTGATACAGCGGTAGGAGCAATCATGTACTTAGATATAGTCTTTTTCGCGTGACGGGAAATATATGAATGTGTGATGCGTGCCTCGTTTTGTGAATTGCAAGCGGTAATACAGTGCGGCGGGCGTGAAGAGATGCAGCGTCCGCATTTGAGTAGCGCGCAGTGTGAGTTTCCTTGCTTTCAGCCTTCTTATTTTTTGCCCTTCTTCTTAATATGTGTTATTTTGTACCTCTCGCTGTAATTTTGTCCCCATTCATATCTTCGTAAGTGCGTGTCAAAGCTGACAGACGCAGAAGCGTTGTGAAACTGCATAGAGTATTGCATCCTGTATGTTGTTCGTTTTCGTGCTTGTTACTTTTGATGACGAGCTCGACGGGTTTTCTTTTTTTTTTTCAAAGCTGGACCGTAACAGGTCGTTGGCGTCCAGTGAAACAGATACTCATTTGTTGGCCTAAATAAGGAGAAAAAGTGACAGAAGTATAGGTCGCACACCTAAAGGTATGCGACCTATGAAACACGCATTGTCTTATAGGGACCCTGAAGCGGTTTTGACGATTTTGTGCAAACATGGTGATCCAGTAGAGCGAGTCATTAGGATCATTTGAGGGCAGATTTCAGCGCTGTGCGTAAAGTGTGGAATTTACAATAAGGTTTTCAACACGTGCATCGCAAAAGATCTCAGCGGCTCGCCAAAAGGCGTTTTCAAACGCCCCCGTCATCGACCGATCGAATGAGAGGTCGCTGATTGGCCCCGAGCCAGTGACGTGCACGTAATTTTCAAAACCTAGCTGCGAACAACGTGCTTATACAACGTACTCCTTCCCTACAGCTAACGGTATCGTCGCGGCATCTGGCGGCGTACACACGAGTCGCCGGCGCTCTATTACAGAGGCTAGCACTGCCGAGTCGGGCGACCTCAGTGAGGATATCGGGGCGCTATGTCCCTACGCAAGACTCGGCAGAGCGGCTGACGCGGAAGACGCTGTCGTCGCTAACGCGCACTCCGCAGCAGATCGAGTTGAGGAGGAACAGCAGTGGTAAGGAAGAAGGCGACAGAAATAAGCCCATAGCTGCCTTAGCGCATGGTACTTCGCTTTATTTACGGTGTGAATGATTTCATAATTGTGTTGCCTAAGCAGTGACGCAATGTCAAAAAAACGTTTCAGGGACCCTTTAAGGGGTGTCAGCAAATTTTTCATTCATTCTCTTAAGCAAAAGACAGTGCGTATCTGCGAAAGAAGTGCTGGAATTATCGGCGCCAACACCTGAACCCAGATGAACCTTAACTCTATAATTTTGCTTCTGCATTTGAACACAGTAACTTGTTGGCTACGTATGTGCATGTTCACATGGGCAGAGCAGCCCTATTGTAATCAGGCCTATAAACGCGGGAAATACGCTTAAACCTCGCATTTATGATGTATTTGTCCTCCTTATCGCGTCATCCCTTATGTTTTTCTTTTTCTTCCCTGGCATGTGGACCTGATAAAAGTTCTTATTATACTATCTTTTTTTCTTATCTCTCCGCCGTACATGATGCAAGTGAGGACAGAACTTACTAGATAACGCAAACAGATTGTTTCGGAGGTACGGGTATGAAGAATTGCCGTTTTGGTGTTGAAACTTATGAAGGCGGCTGCCTTAATTCCACAAGTTTGCTCACTTCGAGTTTAGATTCATCGGTACATACGGCCGGTACTCCCGCCTCACGACCCGCTCAGTTCAGCTTCCACACTGTTGCATGGTTTCTTTTTCCCCCAAGACTGAGAATTCCCCTTCCTCGTCACAGCCGCATATAGGCCTACAGACGCCTTAACTCGACAAACATCGAGGGCGAATAGAAACGAGTGGCGGCTGCGGCGGTGGTTGCCATGCGAAAGGATCAGACAGGGAGCCATCCGGAGGCGGCGGTGATGGAGGGAGAAGGAAAGGTCCCGAGGAATCAGAAGGGTGTGGACGCTGGAACGGCTATACGGAGGCACCACATTTGGCTGTTTGTAGGCAAGCACTCTAGCGTGCTTTGTCGAACGAGCCCGCTAGACGCGTCATTTGCGCTACAGACGCCCGCGCTTCGGGGAAATGAAAGTGGGAATAAAAACGAAATACGAGCGGGGGAGGCGGAGGAGGGCCACTGCGTGTGCTCTAACCAATACAGCGTGGCGGCTGAATCGACGCGAGGCGCCTGGGCGGCTTTGCTTTTCCGGTTGGCATTTGCAGGCATTCGTGTCTGTTCTTTTACTCTTTTCTTTCCTTCTTTAATATTGTAACGGATGCTCGCGCATGTGTTTTGGTTGGCGCCCACCCAGAAGTTCAGAAAGGAAAAGATGGGATTTTTATTTTCACTCATGCAACGTGTGTTAGGTGGTTTGGTAATATTCAACGAGGGATACTTTAAGCGAAAAAGGGGGATGTTGTCGTAGTAACATTGTTTCACGACACCAAAATGCTTACCTCCAGTTCACAGACTTCAGACATTTGGGTTAAATACGCAACGCGGTGCGTTTTGGGTCGGTGGCTAGAGGGCTGAAGAAGAAGGAATTTCAGGAGGAGCTTAAATAATGCGCGCAAAAATGTGGACAGTGAGCGGTTTAATTGCACTATAAGAGAAAAAAAAAGAAAAAGAAATGAAGAGTGAGAAAATTTTCTGAGAAACACGTTTGACAGACAAAATGAGGAAGAGAGGAAGGTGATGGAACGCGCCCAGAAGTGCGCGAGATAATTCTCGCAAACGGCACCGCTGCCACCCACGTGGCGGACGCTGCCTTTGGCAAATTTGTTTGCCGACAGTCGTGAATCCTTGTTTGCACCGGTTTACGCGATGGCGAACCCAAGCCAAACGTACACACGACATGGAAGAAAAAGGAAAAGAAAAGAAAGGATAAAACCGTGTCGAGATAGAGGAAAGAGAGGGAAATGGTACGCGTGTCTGGGGCGCGGCTGTTTGTAGGAGAACGAGGAAGAGAGCCTTCCTTAGAAAGAGGTGGGAGAGGGGAGAGCGAGGGCGAAAAAGTTCTCGTGTGTGAAACACTTTGGTCGTGGGTTTCCGCTAAACCTCAGCCGCTCGCCAAGCAAACAGGGGACGCCAAAAGAAAGAAAGAAAGAGAACGGAAGGGAGGCAGGAAGTAGCGCTTTCTCCGGAAGAAGAAGAGGAAGAAGCAGCAGGGGCAGGAACAAGAAGAGAAGCCAGGCAGCAATAAGAGAAAAATCGTAAAAAAGGAAGAACGCTCGAACGGGAGCTTGCGCAGGAGCACACCGAGAGATAGGACGGCAAAGAAAGAAGCGATGCGAACTGGAAGAGCAGAGTTTGTCCTAGGATGAGACGAGAAGCGAGGATAAGAGGAGGTAAAAGGGAGGCCAAGATGCGCTCGGCAAATAGAAACGAACAGTGTGTGTGCGCTGTTAGCGTGTGCGCGCGTATGTGTGGTCGGGCGCCATGCGCGGGAGAAAGTAAAACCGCACTGGCGGCGCGAGCCCTGTAAACCGCCGGTGCAAACATACAGTGGGTGGGAAACGTTGCACAGTACGACGCCGGCAGGGCTCTGGAGAGATCGCGAATGCCGTAAACATGTTAAAGTAAACACAAGGCTTGCCGTTCTGGGAATGCCTGGGTTTCGGATAAGTGAGGGAGACGGGGCAGGGAAGAGTCGCTGTTCTCGAAGGCAAAAGGGTGGAAGACATAACGGAGACCGGTCCACGCGGCTGAGGAGTGCGCAGACTTTCGGCAAGTTTCGCAGTTGAGACGACGCGGTGAGATTCACCGAATGTTGGAGTTTAGCGCGACTTCAACTATAAAAGGAGGTGTAACCGTGTATGTGTCAAAGAGACCAGCGTTATTTGAAACCCACGCCGTTTGGCGCATTAAATAACGAAAGCTTCTGCGAACCTCTGCTTCGTGAATGAATTAGATCTTTTGTAAGCTCTATTCGAAAGAGTACTCGTGACGAATGGCGTGACGAATATCAGTGAGGCTGTGGGGGGATAAGCACAGCGATGTGAACTTGCCTGAATACAAGGAACGTGAATTGGTCACTTGCAACTGCTGTTCGACTGCAGCAGCAAAACACTTTCCTTATTCTCTATCTGCTCCTTTTCCAACGAGACGAAGTGCTGCGAAGTTCAATTCTTCCCGAAAGCTTTATTTAAAGCAGTATGTTGGATGACTGGTGACTCAAAGAGGCAACCCATAAAAACTATAACAAATCTATCGGAATAATTCGTGAGCATGCAGGATAAGCGCTTGCCCACTGCGGTCGTACAGTGGTTATGACGCTCGGGTATTAACACGAAGAACGCGAATTTGATCCCAGGCTCGGCAGTCGCATTTTGGATGGAGGAGAGGATGGTACGGGGTCGTGTACTTTGCGTTTTCAGCAAGGGTTAAAAACCCAGGTAGCCAAATTCACGGAGTTATCCATTGCGCCGTGCCTCATAATCGCATCGTCGTTTTAGCGCGTGAACCCCAACTGGTATTACTAGGATTTGGTCGAGCGAACTGTAATTATATATGACCTGTTGTTAGTTTATTTAGTATCCTGTTGCTCTTTGGATCATATTCTATTGCGAACAACTCCGAAATCGTCAACATTTTTGTTTCTCCCACATCACCCAGACTTCCTTCCAGTACGTTTTTCCCTGCTTAAAAAGCTAGCGGGTGCTTCTTCTATAGAGAGCGCTGCTTCGTTTCTGTCGCTGGCGTATTTATCTATTTCTTTTCGGGCTCTGTTTCGCCGCTGCTCTGTACCGGCGTTATTCATTAGTGCAAAAAAAAATTTCATATGCATTCGTATATTATTGCCTACCACAGCAACATAGCTTGGAATAAGTGTGGCTCGATGTTTTTAAGTGAAACACAACTTCGTTTTCTAAACCACTCGTGAGTAAATTACTTGTCGTAAAGGTCTGTCTCAGCAAAGCTACTAAAGGGGAAAGGTATCCGTTTTAGTTCGGCGCGCAACTTCCTGCCCTCGATGTAGCTGCGAAATTTGTCTGCGTTGCTAAGGAAACGCAGTCGCCTAAACGCGTGTACTCAGATACGTGTACAAGGGGTTCACCTGCGCGACTATACTGGCTCGTCAAAAAGCAAAGAATGAGCTCCTGCAGTTCCGGAAAGTATCGTGATTACGTGACAGCTCAAGCGTGGAGCTCATGCGAAGCCTGTTATGGAAACGAAACTAGCGTTCTTGTTACAAGAGTGGTAGACGGAAAACACTATATTCGTCCTATTTCTGGATTCCATCATTCCTAGTGATGTTTGACATCTCAACAAAGGTTACTTTTCCTCGATTCCCGCCGCGACCTACATTACTAAGTTGGAGGAAGCCGGAGAAGGTACACTAGGTGCAGTAGAAAGCATACTTGAGCGGAGGATAGCTTTAAACAAGCTGTCTTTTTCGCGGCCTCGCCTCGTGACGTACGCTTCTGCGCACGAAGGTGCGTATGCTAGAGGGCTTGAACTCTGCGGCGGTTGAAAGTCTCGCAGCCAAATCCACTTGCACCTGAAAGTAGGGCAACACACACATCCTATTGCGCGTGTGCGGGAAGGTATGCTTTCATATGCAAATAAAGGGGAAAATATAATAATAAAATATCGCCCCGAAGTTCACTTCTTGTTACCGTGAGCGCGAGATACGCCCGCGTTCCAGGTACAAAGCTCAAGGACAGGGAAAACAGAAATAAAGCGACGGTGCCTTCAGCAACGTCTCTCGGAGGAGTCGACGTGGTTCGGTACACACGGCCGAGTCCAAGATACGCGCGCTGTGACACAATTTCATACTTCGTTTCAGCAAACGCACAGAGACGTGTGTCGCCAAGTGTACTTGCTCGTTATTTCGGTGCAGCACTCCGAGAAGCTAACGCGAACTATAAAGTGGCTTTCTTGTCCTTGCCCTGACAGAGTATATTGCAAGATCTCATTGGACGCACTCTGGCTGTTGCATTGAATGAATTATTACTACAAGTCACGTCACACATAACATATCGTTTCAGAGTTACTGCCAGCGCGTACGACGAAGAGCGATTAAAACTCATACCGATATTCCAAAAGGAACGAAAAAAATAACTAGGAAAAACAGCCAACGGAACACTATAGGTACTTCTGTAGAGCCTCCGTGTATTCAACAGCTTTTTCAATTGTTTTATGTTTCGGCACTGAAATCGTTCTGCTCCCTTACCTTCTTGCGACTGTTATGAGATGTTCATACATGCATGTACTTCTACTCAATCTCATTAGATAGGCGATGTGCACAAGTGCTGACGCTTGCAGCGTTTGTCTTAGTACTGTTCTGCTCTTAATGTGTATCGTTAAATGATCGTTTCCTTAGACGTAATAAGTTAATGCCGCCTGAAATAACTATGTATCTTGAAATCACGTGACTGATGACACGGGACGAGTACCAGTTATTCAAGAGAAAGAAATATTATTCCCTCATTTTAGCTGTGTTTCGAACAGAAACTGTCCATATGAAGAATTAAGCAGAAATCCAATTCAGGAGGTTAAACCTACGTGTAATCGCATTACCTGCAATGCATATACAGTTCGCATTACATCTACAATATCAATTGTGAATTCTTTCTGAAAGAGACCTGACAGAGGTCTATGGGACTCGGTGAGACGTTGCTGCTAGAAGCAACACATACAGCACATACTGTTTTCACCGGTTTTGGCTCTGAATACGTCTTCTCTTTATTTGCCGCTAACGTTTCATTTTCTTTTTAAAAGCTACCACTGGATTAGTCTTCATTCCAACGGGGCCAGTCTCCAACACATGCATATCTTTGCTACCTTGCTCAGCTGCACTATTCGGCATATCATTATTTACAAGATAGTTTCTCCTTTTCCTGTCGGGACATGAAATATATAATCTAGCTTATGCGTCTCGCAGTGGTTATGGCGTTGGTTACCTGCTGATCCTAGAGATGGACAAAGATCGGTAGCATACGTACGCCTAGCTATACTGAGCACGGCTGCACCTTGTTCCACGGTGCACAGAATCCGTAATATCTTATTCAAAAATGCTCTCATATCCGAAGCCGTATCCTTCGTTTTGTTTCTCTCCTTTTCTCTATCACGCTTGATACCTCAGCAAACAAAACTGCCGCGGCTACAGAGCGGCTCATCTATCAAGGTTATGCTCCCACTGGTGCGACAGGACAATTTCCTCGTCCCGAATCTCTCCTCCGTTTCTCTTTTACATCTCGGACGAATTTTTTTTTCTTTTTGCTTTCTTAACGCGTGAAAAGCGAACGTTGAGTATGAGTGGAAGGACCGTTGTTTTAGCTGGCCTCTCGCGGCTTTTCTGAATTTCGGTTATACTCTCCTACGGCGTTCACGTGGTAGCGCAGGTAGACCGAAGTATTATCGCTGGTCCCACTAATAGGGAAAAAGTTGCATGGGTGTCCTAGAAGTGTGGTCTTGGGTTTCACTCGGGCGTTGGCTTGCCATGTATATGCGTATGCTAACGCACGGAATAAGCACCGAATGGAAAGCCTAGATGGTAACCTAGGCTTCCCGCCTTATTTTACTTTCTCTTTATGAAGAGAACTAAAGATTAAAATATATTGGTGGGCCGGTGTTATGTTTGCATGCGGAACAACACCTGAATCTAATAAGCTTTCCGGGCGCTTGGCGGAAGCCGCGATAAAGATAGGGTGGAGGGACCACGCGGGATAAGATACGCAGACAACTTTTTGAGGTGTCGTTATTTAGCGGGGGCTCACGGGGCTTTTGTCAAAATAAGGTTCGGGAACGGGAAAGTAAGAAAAATTAGTGGTAGTCATGTAGCTTCCGGGTGTGTCTCAATATTTCTATGCTGCCAGATCTTTCCTATTTTCCCTATGCAATGCATACGTTTTCTTATTGTATAATTTATTTAAATGCATTCACCCAACTTCTGAATAGTGCATGGCTGGGAAGGCCATTGTCAGGCAGTTTATTCTGCCTTTAGCCTGCCTTCCCCTGGCATGTAATGTGTCGAAACAATAAAAATGAAATGACATGAAATATTCTGTTTACTTGCGTAAGTAAGAGAAAATATATTTATGCTGGTGTATTTTCTAGGAACTACACGGGCTACAATACTGGCCGTAGTGACGACCTTCGGATACGTTTCATCTACGTCAACGGTTTCTTAACGAGCTTATAAAGTCCGGTGCACGAGTGCTTCAGCTTTATATTCGCATTACAAGCGGCTAACGCGGTTGGCAATCGCGGTTTTGTTCCTGCACTTATTGTGCAGGAACAAAACGCCTAAATCACGAAGCCTTTTGGAGCGGCGTAAAATAAAGGATGATTCACGTGGAGCAATTACATGAAGAACAAAAAATTACAACAGAAACCATCTATTGATGTTCGTCACGCTCAAAGTGTATAGCTTTTAAGTACGTTCGAGAAATGAGTGTTATATTGGCGTCACACGGGCACTTCGAAGGCCTTCGAACCGACGGTCCATCGACTAAACGGTCAAGTTTGAACTGCTACACGGGTGGTGTCGATGGCTGTCGAGTCGGTAGTCTATCGAGCTCGATAGTCTATCGACTCGACGGCCACCGAACCCGCCCGTGTAGCAGCTCAAACATGACTTTTGAGTCGATGGACTGTCGGTTCGAAGACCTTCGAAGCGCCCGTGTGACACCAGTATTAAACCCGACAAAAGGAGAGATCGCACGGCGCTGTATACTAATGATTGATGAAGCGAGACCAACAACCAATTTTTATGGCACCAGCTTTTTTTAGTGCGCACTGGTCGGCTTATTGGTCTAGTGTCTAATCATGGAAGGGCAACGCGAAAAACGACGTGAAACATTTTTAACCAAGAATTCCGATGCCGAGCGGAAACGTGGTCGTACACGCGGCATGTTCTGCAAATAGCGGAAGGTGAGGGCGATAGCCTAAATACGCCAGCAATAGAAGAAAGCACCCTGTTATTAAGAAAGCAGCAACACCCTGTTTCCCAAGCCTGTCTTGCAGTGGTTACTGTTTTCTCACGCATAGTGATGCGTGCTATCGCGGCGTTTTAGGCAAGTGTTTTGGTTGTATACAGATGCAAAAAGTGCGCTGTGATGCCCCGACGGCAGCATAGTGTTCTTGTGCCATGTCCTGTCGAGCCGTGGGACGTGCACGCGTCAACCGGGAGAAGCAAGGCGCAGGCGCGTTGCCGCGACACGGCTTTCTCTCTTTAATCGCGTAACGAGCATAGAATAACGTGGGGATGCATTTTTATATACGTAATGTGATGTGAAGGACGAAATATTATGTTCCTAAAGAACAGCAGCGCTTCGTACCGCAATACGAACGACTGCATCACGCTGTACCAGCACTTCGCCTCAAGGCGGTACGGCACACCGGCTTTGCGATTTCAGACGCAATTTAGGAATACAAATTCTAAAGAAATCGGGACTCGAATACTTGACTATGTCACAATAACTTGTAGTACCTTCAACCGCAGCAGGACTTATTATGTATTTTTGACCGTCAGACTTCTAATATTCACCCGCACTAAATCGAACGGTGACTCCTTACCGTTGGGATAGCGCGCCAGGCGCCGATTGCCAACAGCAATCGTTTAAGAAACCACCACTGTTTTAGAAAAACGCTCCAAACGTCTGAACGCGTTTTCTTGCAGGCTGTACAAGGTTAAGTGTGTTCCATTAAGCAGGCAGTTGTGCGCAGCTTGTGTGTAGCGCTTACGGCACCGCACTTCAGTACTAGAGCCCCTTGAGTTTGAGTCTTAGTATGTTTCAGTGTGTATAACAACTCGGGATAACACTGCTTCAGTGTGTATAACAACTCGGGATATGAATTACAAAGCATGATTACTGACCTTAACAGGCAAAGTATAACAGTGGGCCTGAAAATTAATATGCAGAAAACTGAAGTAATGTTCAATAGCCTTGGGCGAGTACAGCGATTTCAGATAGCTGGTGAGGCATTGGAAGTAGTAAGTGAATATGTCTACTTAGGCCACGTAGTGGCCCCTGATCCGAATCATGAGGCTGAGGTAATTAGGAGGATTAGAATGGGGTGGAGCTCATTCGGCAAGCATTCTAAGATAATTAATGGTAGCTTACCACTGTCTCTGAAGAAGAAAGTGCATAACAGCTGCATCTTACCGGTACTCACATACGGCGCAGAAACTTGGAAGTTAACTAAGAGGGTTCAGCTTAAATTGAGGACGACACAGCGAGCTATGGAACGGAAAATGGTATGTGTAACCTTAAGGGACAAGAAGAGAGCGGTGTGGGTTAGGGAACGAACGCGTGTTAGAGACATACTAATAGAAATTAAGAACAAGAAATGGGCCTGGGCGGGCCATGTAATGCGAAGACAAGACAACCGTTGGTCATTAAGGGTAACGGAGTGGATTCCTAGAGAAGGCAAGCGTAGCAGGGGGCGGCAGAAAGTTAGGTGGGCAGATGAGATCAGGAAGTTTGCGGGGATAAATTAGGCCCATTTAGCACAGGACAGGGATAATTGGAGATCCATGGGAGAGGCTTTTGCCCTGCAGCGGGCGTAGACAGGCTGATGATGATGATGGTGATGTTTCAGTACGTTTATCCAACTTATGCGTCACGTTCGCGTCATGCACATGAGGGCCCCCATGTGTGTGTGTGTGTGTGTGTGTGTGTGTGTGTGTGTGTGTGTGTGTGTGTGTGTGTGTGTGTGTGTGTGTGTGTGTGATGTCACTTGTGGTTGGAGAGGAAGTTGAAACCATGCATGTTATCCGGTGTTGCAATGTACGACACTTACGTCACTCGAGCCGAGATTGAATTCGCGACCTAAATGGCGCACTATACTGTTTTATACTCACAAGATACAGTGTAAATAACTACATATTAGGAAATGATTAAAGTACTTGCAGGCAGCGTTTCCAAAAGAGCACGTAACAACTTCATTGGACCAAGCCATTTGAGCACGCCGGGTCACTGGGTCCACGTACTACTTCACAGCGCTCCACGTGCTTGAGTTCATGGAGTTCTATGACACGGACGGCCCGGTCGGTAGGAATTTTTCGCCAGTCCGGGTCCGTTGATCGTAACAGGGTCTCTCCCGAGCGCAGCAAGGCCTCGCGTTTCAAGAGGCCGCTTGGCGGGCCAGAAGTTCGCTAGTATGTAGTTATTAAAGCACATTATGAACAAATGGGAAGTTATGGAAGACAACTTTACATTATTTTGCTCACGAAATTGAGAGACGCAAGCCGCCCGGTGCGCGAAAAAGGACAAGAAGTGTTTGTACCCGTTTTGGTAGGTAAAGCCTCCGTGGTACGATGTCTATCGCCCTCCCTATGGACACACAAAGAATGAATCAAAATTTGTTCACTGTCAGGACTCATATTTTTTAGGGCCTTGGCCCTCCTTTAGTTTTTCCGGCTATTTTGATTGGTTGACGGTCTGTTATGATAAACAGTGGCGCGTACCATCATGACCCAATCTGTCTGCTAGCTTGTGCAACCATATAGCCATGTCCTGATTTCAGTATGATCTATTATATAACGTGTGCCACTCTGTAGGTGTTGAGACATCTCCGGCGTTGCATACGTGGTGTTCTCATGCGCCATTTTTATGGTTATTTTACTGAAATCGGCGTTCGGAGGCAACACAAGTACTTTGTAGTCTCAAACGCGCCGAAGCAGTCGCGCCCATTAGCAACAAACAGCCCCGCGTTTTCCGATAACAGACATCATTGAAGTGAGCTCGTCAACTGCCACCAAGCTGAAACAATCAGACTAGTACCGCCAGACTGGGCCGGCTGATCACGCGTGAGAGGGAGCCCAGAGACCGTTAGTGTCCGTGAGCCCCATTAACAGTCGTCGTCTCCTTCTTTGGAGCTCTTCCTCTCCTTTCCTCAGCTTAATTCAGTGTGACCAGCCTGCCTGGACCAAATCCTCTTACACCGCCCTTTCTCTTATTCATCATTCATATTCCTCGCTTTTACTCGCGAAGAGCGGTCACTTGGAGAATATTTCTTGGGACAAAGGGGTGACTAAGATAGCATTGTGATAGTGAGAACTACTGTGTACCTTCCGGCGTGATACTGCTGTACAATTTGGTATGGTGGCTAGCAAGGAGGTTGCCCCCTTCCTGTGTTTACTAACGTTTGCTACGGTTTTGTGATTGACGGAAGGGACGGTAATGTGCAGTATCTCGGAGAAGAAAATATATTGCCGACTCAAGGAATCGTCTTCTATGTGTTCTGTTCCAGTTGCTTACGTACACGCACCGCTGCTTAAAGATTTCTCGAATATGTTCTGGTAACGCTCATTGAGCAAGTGTGCCTCAACGTCTATAAATTATGAGCTCCTTTATTCTGTAACGACGGTTTCTAAGAAAGGAGTTAAATTTCATATGGCCTGCAGGCAAATTAGATTTAGAAAAGGGGACACTGAGTCATGATACTGACGATGTACCGCGCTCGTTGATGATACGTTGTGCGCATAGCATTGTCTTGTGCCTCCTTTAATTGCGGCAACATGTTTAATTGCGGAACGCGTTGCCAAATGCAAACGCTGATTGCTCTGCGCCTGTGCTTTGCTAAGTCCTACAGTGACACGAAATCAATACTCGCCAGACACTGAATCGTTTTCAGTGCCTGGTTAGACCTCCCAAAGCTGTAAGACAGTAGGGAACCGAACCGGTGCTACGAGGCAATGAATGGTTCATTTGTCGTTCAGTGAGCAAAGCCAACTTTACCAGTTAACTAAGCAGAAAGCATTTAGATCCGTGGCACTGGCCCGACAAGGCAAACACAGAGGAGCCAAGCAAGTTAAAAACCAATGTGTACGGTCTACACTCAGCATATAAACTATAGGACGTTCGTAGCTAACAATAGATGGAAGGAGGCAGAGGTATCGGTGATTCTATTCGCACATGGATTTGACGTGGCAAATGTTACAGGCAATCGCTCCATCTAGAAGGCCACTAATGAAGTTCAGCAGTGTCTGAAACGATAAAAGTAGACGGGTGAGACTGCGCGGAGATAATATGTAGAGTCGCAGTATTCCTCTAGCCTTGTTATTGAAGAGCAAGCGAAAAAAACTGGGTAGTTCTGCGTCATTTCTCCACGCCTGCAATGTAACAAGGTTACAAGGAATACCTTTTTCCTCAGTTAAGTGAATTAGCTGCCGTGCTTTGAGCGTCTTTAAGCAGGTCAGTTGCAGGACATTATAGCAAGGTTGTAGTGGATCAGCAGGCTATATGACAATAAACAACTCATGTACGAAATAGTCGGTTCTCATTTCGCTGGAAAGTAAACGGGGCGCGTTACTTGACTAATAATTAATGTCAATGACTGCGCTGCCTAGCTGAAATATATTATGCTCAGCCGATATAACGGACGTGTTCAATAAACTTCCTAATTCTCCTTTGATCCACGTCCTCAGATTCATGTTGTTTCGGTGCACTCATTCGCTGGCAGTTCGTTCAATGTTACAGCTTTTTCGCCACACGGCGACGGTGGTCTTGTGGTTATGGTACTCGGCAGCAGATCAGAAGGTCGTGGGATCGAATTCCGGGCGCGGCGGCAGCATTTCGATGGAAGCGAAATGTTGAGGCCCGTGTGTTCTGCGATGCCATTGCAGGTTAAAGAACCCCAGGTGGTCGAAATTTCCGGAGCCCTCCACTACGGTGTCTCTCATAAGCATATCGTGGTTTTGGGACGTAAAACCCTAGAATCAGTCAGTACTTTTTCGCTAAACCAATTGCTTTTTACGGCCCCGAAGCACATTTTTGTATCATCGACTGCATGAACATGATGAGGGTCACCGATATGTATTTGAGCCACGGACTCCAATATGATATGCTTGAATCTTCTTTCGCTCCTCTTAAATGAGTCCTTCTCTAATGAGCAAGAACAGTGTATTACGTGAAATGGATGAAATAGAACAGCGTATTAGCTGTATTTGCTAACTTCAGTGCCTTCGCTGTTTTCTGTGTATAGCTTGAATGGCACAATTTCGCCTTTAGAAAAATATTCGAAGTTTCTCATTCGCTATTTTAACGTCAGCTTGCACGTTAAGGTTCTACACAATTGCTCGCCATACTTGGACAAAAATGACCACGCCACTTCCAACGGACTTCGCCTCACATGGAACGCTCCTCCATTTCCGTGAGTTCATGTTTGTGCTCATAAGGTAAGAGTCCGTTAAAGCATCAGTCGCCAAGTAGGACTTGTCCTGTAAAAACGCAGAAATCTGGACTCTTTATTGCAAGCAGCACACTTACTGACAACGACAGTAAAAAGATGTGTGCAGCCTCAATTCCTAAATATTGCTGAGACGCAACATACCATGTAAGACTTCAGTGTACGCAAGCACAACCTGAGTCCCTGCCTTAACGCGACGCATATTACAATTTCACCAGATCATGGTGAATGATTGTTATTTCCAGACGACTGATACGTGAGAGGAATGTCTGGGAAGCAGTAGAATTTTCCGGAAGAGCCCGAGCGTTAGCCAGAGCGTTAACCGTGCTCTGCTCAGTTTTAAAACAAACATTTGAGTCATCTGTTTTGTTTCTTGTTTCCGCAGTGTTCGAGTGCCAACAAAGATCATTTTTATCTTGATGCTGACATTGGGGCTGTCTTTCATAATCTTTGAATTTCACCCATTGCTCTCTTTCCTTATAATCTTTTTTTTTTCACTGCATCTCTCAGAGTCTACGTTGCGATAAATGAAAGATGTTATCGCTGACATGCTGTAAGGACGCGTTATTCAAGATATATAGGCTGCTGGCGAGTTTGAAGAAGGTAACTAAAAACAATTTTGGGCATTCTCTGGATCGTAAATTAAAAAAAAATTCTTGACAAGTAATATGTGATGGGTATTGGCGCAGCTAAACGCAGTATTGATTTTCTTTTTCTCACAGAGTTTTATATTGCTCTGTGCTATTCAATATTTTATAGTGTTTACGCTAGCCGCCGTTCTAGGAAGTGCTTTCAAAGAAACACGACACAAGCAAAGCTAATATGATGATCGAAAAAAATAAATAAAAAGAACACGTTTTCAGTTTTCACGAAAAGTCAGCAGTGCGTCGGTCGCGAAAATTTATTCGTGTTAAATTACCATAACAATTTCTTTCAAGCCACGTGCGGTTGACATCGGACCTCGGACGTGCGACGACCAACGCCCACACGAGCGCCGTTTGAGCGTCGGGAGAAAGTAATAAAACGTGTACGGGCATTGTTCGCAGATGCGATGCGAAATGTGCGACATGGACCGCGCGGACGTGTTGAGCAATCGCTTTCCTTGGCCTAGAAATGGTGGCGCGTATGCGACGTGTAGGAGAGATGAACCAAGAGGGAGAAAAAAAAAGTGCATTAAAATTTTATGAACTCAGACAGCTAAAAAGTACAGAAATACGAGGAAGCACAGAACACATGCTCCTCTGTGGCGCAGTTGTCTTTTGGCATGCACGGTGTTGGTAGATACTGACATACGTTGCTGACAGTCACTCTTGACCATCACGTACGCTGCGGAATACAATAGAGTGCGCACATGTACATATATATCTTTAGGACGTTTGTATGGAAGAATCGAAATCCACCTTTTTTGGGTGGCGGAATCAAAAGTTATTTCGACTGCGCACGTTACCTGACACTGCCAGATGCGTGTTTTGTTGTCGCAGGAATGCACCTCCATCACAAGTTCAAAAGCGATACTTTTCAAAGAAAGGGTGGTGACCTCGGACAATGACGTGTCAGCTTACCTCGCTGTATTTGTACTTCGTAAACATGACTGGTATGTTGGTCATTGACTTCGAGAGCGCTCGCTTCGACCACGCTTGGGTTAACCCGGCACTCAGGGTTTGGTAGCACTGATCCATCGCTACTTAGAACAAAGTTCCAAGAGACGATTCACGTATATAGTGGGCCCTAATCCAATGATGGCGGAATGCGGCAGTGACATATTGAAACTTATAAGCACTGATAATGAAAAGAAATCTAATATCCCGATTTGGAGCTTCTCTCTCTGAGCCCCTGTGTCAATATGACATGCTCGGGCCAACGAAAGAGTGCAACAATTTATAGACAGCAGCACAAATAAGCAGTGCATGATAGGGTATCTTTTGTGAGCTGTCGCCAGGGAGAGCAACCATACTCCAGGAGCTACGTCGTCTAAAACTGTGAAATCTTCACTAGCCTCTTTTCCTGATCATGCTATGGGAGACAAGCGTGAGCAATGCTTTTCTGAGAGTAGTGACACAACGCAAATGACTTAACTCCAGCGTGCAGTTTGTTACACTATGTGCACTAGGTGAATTAGTCGGTTTCTTCCGCTAAATTATGAAATAGCACGCACATTTCACGGCAAAGGATGACAAACCGAGGACTACATCTATTGTAGTTTTACTATATTTTTGTCCCGTGAAAGTGCTGAGCTGTTTTTACTTTAATAAAAGGATTTTGTTATTGTCAAAGCGGCAGATAGATCATTATTGCGGCAGGGGATTTCGGCGTTGATGCCACTAAATTTTTCTGTCCGCGGCAAAAGTATGTGAAAGTAACGGTAACAGCGCCTTTAATAAAGCGCACTGGCCCAATATAGTTATACTTGGTACGAGCCTCTTCTATATCTTACAAAAGCACTCGGTGCTATGCATGCGATGAGATCGAACAACTTCGCATTGACAGTGCTCAAAATTTTTTGGGGGTTTATATGTCTGCAGCTTTCTTCCTGTGTTCCCACGCTCATATAAAAGCGGTAGTGTAGCTAGCACGACGCCCCAGGGCTGTCGCGTAAGTGTCTTGGCCAGGCACGCACGCTACTCGGGCACCCAGACTAGACTGCCTGAAGCAAAGAGCATTCGAAGTAGGTCAGTCTCCGGTTTGTGCACCCGAGGGAACAATGAAAGCACCGCAGTAACCATGAAAGTGAAAGGGGCGGAAGGCTGTCTCAGTCACGCGCCAGCTGCAAGAGGTATCCACAGAGCACGCACCTAGGATATCAGAACTGACGTCGCTCCGTTACACTTGAATCAAATCTTGGCACGTGGTTGCCATCATTTCTCGGAACGTAGGCGCTTACATGTGCGCATTTACCGTGCACGATATGTTTGGAAATACGTCAGTCGTCCCGCATTCGGCGTTACCTCTGTTCACGATACTGGTTGTAATAAAGGGCAAATAATCGCAGAGCTATATTAAACAAAATGCTGCCGCGTTGGTCCAGTCGTTATGGTGCTTGACTGCGGGCCTGAAAGACGCGCGTTCGATCGCGGCGTCAGCGGTCGCATTTTCGAAGGAGACACAAATGGCAGAGGCGCGCGTACCTTGCGTTCTCAATGCACGTTAAAGAACCTCAGGTAGTCAAAATTTCCGGATACACCGACTATGACGTGCGTCATAATCATATCGTGGTTCTAGCACGCAAAATCTCATCGCTCATTACTACATTAAACACAAGCGAGGATGTTAAATGTTTCTTCTTTAGTTGCTGACCGGTGCTGCAACGCCATCGGAAGCGTGCGCATTTGGGTAGGCAGGTCCTTGGGTTTCCACTTTACGCTCACACTCTCGGATGACAATGTGAGATTGTCTCATTAGCGGCGTATGTTTACACGAGAAGATTCAAGTGCCGTTGCGAAGCGAACACTCATACCAGCGATGATTTTGATGCTGTTGCAGACAGAGATGCCGCCATACCTACTCATGAGTCGCGTGGCGCGAAGAGGTTGCTTTTGGGCTTCTCGCAGCATCTTTTAGAAGGGTACTTTATTCATGCATTCTTAATTGATATATCTGAGGACAGCCTGAAAGCGTTATTAATGGGGCTGGGAAAAACTGTGCACGTGGAAAGTCTGCGCAGTCTTCTGAAGTACAGTGATAGAGCTTAAATGACCCCCAAAACGTTTGATAAGATAGGATTGCTAGTGTAGCTAGAGAAAGAATATGATGAAAATGCTCACCCAGCTGAGAACGCGCTACTACAACATTTAGTAGCATTCTTCTGGCTTCGATTCATATGAAGCAAGTGAAATTCAGAGGATGGAACAGAGCAACAAATCTTGTCTCTCGGAGACCAACTCTGTCATTGTCGTAAAGAGGTTCAAAGCAGTTTGCTTCCTCGTATGTATATATTTCTTCGATGTTTTTTTTTTGTGTACAAAATGATTCGTGGGGCTTCTAATAAACAATACTAGGTCATGGTAACGATCACACGCTTCAGACATATACATAATCTCTCATCGAATACCGCAGGTGGCTTGGATGTTCGTGGAGAAGTTCACGTTGCTGACGCTCGCCAAGAGCGTGATCACCCACAACTCCCGGTTCAAGGTGACGCACAACGGTCATCGAACCTGGCACCTGCACATCCACGACGTACAAGAACGCGATCGCGGGGCCTACATGTGCCAGATCAACACCTCGCCCATGAAGTCCCAGATTGGATACCTCAACGTAGTCGGTAAGTCGCCCCTTAGAACAAGATCACATTTAACACCTAGTAAACGCTGCGTAAGGAGGAGATATACAAGGACAAGGTAAGGAAGATAAGTCAACCTGACGCGTGTCGGTTCCCTACCATACACAGACAGGACGCTATTAAGCGAGGAGAAGAATGAAAGCAAAGTAAAAGGAGAACACTCTTTCCGAAAGTGCATATTGGACAACGCACTCGGTGAGATTTAAAGAATATTGACGTCTGAGGCTCATGCTTTGTATTCTGAGTATGAGGATGCGCCTGTGAAAGCTGCCTTCTTTAAGTTATTACCATGGTCCGGTCAAACAGCGTGAGCTTGCCTTGGGGGTTCAAATTGTAACACAGTACATAGCCAAGTGCTGAGATGTTACTGTACACGCACGCAAACAAAATGTTACTGTACACGCACGGTGAAATTGTCTGCTCAATTATAAAACAAACACTTGAGTCATTAACTGTTTGCTGTTTGTTTCCCATTCCCGTTGTGTTCGACGGGTTTAAGCGACGGCAGAAATGTATGTATGTATGTATGTATGTATGTATGTATGTATGTATGTATGTATGTATGTATGTATGTATGTATGTATGTATGTATGTATGTATGTATGTATCACAATGTAATGCCATCACAATGGCATTACATCACAATGCATCACAATGTAATGATGAGTCCTCCGCTTCCTATTTTACTTCCCTGCAGTGCCACCCAAGATCGACGAGGAGAACACCAGCTCAGACACCGAAGTCCGAGAGGGTGGCGAAGCGGCGCTCAAGTGCGTTGCCAAGGGAACGCCGGAACCGGAAATCACGTGGAGAAGAGAAGACGACCAGGAAATCGCGTTCGGCCGCGAGAAAGGTCAGTAGCCTCCGCCATGATTTGGAAGCGCCGGCCACGCTGCTCAGCGCACGGCGGGTGGCCACCAATCACAGTGGCCTTCGGTGTCGCTATATAGTGCTGTTGTAGATCCTCTGGTGAAACGGAATGCGCAAGTTAGTTACGATTGCCACATTTGACCGTCATCACGATGCGATCACACGTCGTGTAAGGCTTGCTGACGCGGACACAACAGAAGACAGCACGAACGCAAATGTACACTGCTTCGGTTGGGGATAATTTTTTCCCGATTCCTTCTTTACGGCTTGCGCAATAAGTATGTGGTAGTTCTGACACGTGGATGGTCAAAGATATGTCTACGAACTGAGAGGTCGCACTGCAGTACAAAAGCAGGTGGACAAAAGCACATCTCCGCATGCTCAGGAAAGGCAACGCCATACGTCAATCGATGACGCGCGCATATCGAAGCGGAAGATAACTGTTTGAGCGATCCATTTATTCAAGATGCATTTGGGTTATTGGAAGACTGTCTATCACTAAGATGTGCCAAACTGCAACCATAGGACCCGTCTTTTTATTCCTGGGTGTACGTCTATGAAATTTTGGTTGCAGCAAGCGCCGAGAACAACAAGAGAGGAAGGTAGTCGTAGGTATCCATTACTTATCGCGCACGATAAGGCAGGTAGGTAACCGATACCACGATAAAGCGTCTTTTACGGCTGCCAAAAAGCCATGTGGCATGCGCCGCCAGGCAGAGGAAAGAAAGAAGATCTGGCGAAGGCCAAAGTATGGAAGGCGGACAGGCACGTGAGTTGCCACTAAATTTACAGAATGTCGTACAGGTACTAGCCGTCAAGTTCCTTTCAGCGGTGGTCATTTCTGTGAAAATGAACCAATTGAGCACAAGGGCTGGTTAAACTGTGCATGAAAGTCGAATATTTCATTGTACTGTCGCGATTGTCAATGCAATACGAGAATTGGTTAGTGCGCTGTTTAACATACCGACGAAGGTGAAAAAGCCGTTTTTGTTGTCTGATCTTGGCATATAAATTGCCGCGCAGGCGCATGAGTGCGGTCATTGTTTGGTAGCGTGAAATGTAGTCACGATAACATGCAGCCAGCGTTCTATAACGATAGAGTTTCATTGACTCTCAATAGTGCTTACTCTACGAAAAGACTAGAACCACAGACAAAAAAAAGTTCGACAATCCCTAAGCATATTCTTATGAGATGAGAACGCGAAAGCGTTTCTTTTGGCTAGGTTGTTGTTACGGAGGGGTGCTGCAAACTGGTGTTGCCGAGTTGTGTTATAAAGAATGAAGCAATGTGAGATGGCGGATTGTGTTTGTTTAGATGATTTGATGCCATCTAAGTGTTGTGGACTACTTCACATGTCCTCTTGTATTTTGTCGTCCAGGCAGTGTACGCAGATATGCCCGAGCCAGGTCTCGGGCATGTCGAAGTGGTACCACCGCCGCGGCGCCGTGGTGGTGTCATTAGACAGTCACCGGTGTTGTCATCCTCTTATCGTGCCGGTGACGGCGTACTTGGACCGGTGTACAAGACACTACCATGGCCTTTTGATCGGTGTAGTAGGTGACACATACATCGACATCTCGCACCACGTAACCTTTCTAGTACACTCTAGCTGGGCGTGCGCTCCTCGCCAACCTAGCCAAGAAACGCTTTCGCGTTAAAAAAGAAAAGGCGTACTACCTAGCCACATGGTCCTCCGATTTCAGTCATCACGCCGTGGTCATTGGCCGAAACACAGATTTTCTTTTTTTTAACATTTCTTGAGAATACAATTTCGCGCAATAGTTTCCCTTTGGGATAAGAAGAATGATAACTTATACATGCCGCATAAACTAGGAAACAACGTGCCAGTGTAATTAAAGCCTCGTCCGACCGCACCTATCGGTGTAGTTGGATCGCTAAAGCGAATTATGGCGAGGAGAGGTGATGGCGAGGTGGTTATTATGAAGTGATCCAATATAATCTTCCGCATTGTTTAACGTGCTGGTAATTGGCGGGAACGCAAACATTTTAAAGGAAATAGGTGTTTCCTATCATGGCTGCTGTCAGT
This sequence comes from Hyalomma asiaticum, assembly GCA_013339685.2. Taxonomy (NCBI): domain Eukaryota; kingdom Metazoa; phylum Arthropoda; class Arachnida; order Ixodida; family Ixodidae; genus Hyalomma; species Hyalomma asiaticum. The sequence continues at coordinate 139,650,073 of CM023482.1, forward strand.
GGTGTATTCTTCACCAATGAGCAGGGGCGGGTAGTGTGGCGAAGTTAGAAGCTCTCTTTGCCTTCTGTGACGTCGGAGGTAGCAATTATATAAATATCGAACGCGGTAAATAAGTGCGCCAGCTGCAGCAAAACTAGGACACAGTCAGCTAACAATGCTACACAGAACACCGATGTATCGTTGTCGTGTTTTTCAGTGCTGTGTAGTTCTGTTAGTTTTCTCTCCACAAGGCAGTAACAAACGAACCAAGCAGACAGGTTACTGCTAAGAAAGTTGAACGTATCAAGTAACCCACTCAATCGGAAGGGCGGCGAATGTTAAGGCGATTACCAGAAGGAAACTTTTCCTTTTTTTTTCTTTAAGTTCCAAATTTACCATCAATGACGCAACAGAAAGACGTCCGGGCCACCAGGGTGAAAAAAGGCAAGAAAAATAAAAAAAGAAGAATCTGAACAAAAGTAAATCATTGGGGTTGATGGACGCCATCAGAGAAGCCTGCGGTGGGACATTTCTCCAACTGGAGAACCTGCACAAAAAGTCGAAGGTTAAAACAAACGAAGAGCATTAGCGGGCCTCGCAACAAAAGATGACGAAGTCGCCGTAATTTGTATACTTCAGAACCATGCACCGGCCACAAAACTCACGCCCAATCAATTTCTCTCCTCTCTTTCCCGATCCTATAGCTTTGCCACAACATGCTCGAAGAAAGCAGGCAGCAAAGAGTCGTACGCGACATTACAAACAATGAGGATTCGGCACTGGCCAAGGGAAAAAAAGAAAGCCTAGCTCGGAGCGTTAAAAACGAGGTCCTCTGGCGGAGCCAACGGTTGCAATCTTTTCAAATTAATGGGCCTCGAGTTACAAGCTTTCCTCCCAGAAGGGCCCCTCGCAGTCAGCGGCTGGTGGTCGCCCATTCAACTCTCGCGTCCTTAACAGCAGGCGAAGCAGCGAACCGCTACAGCCCCGCACCGACCTCCCCCGCCTCCCACCCTGCCGCAACGGGTTTCGAACGATAACAGCGAACCACAGATGGCTTGGGAGCCCCGCGACTTTTCGAATCAAAATCCCTGCCATTAAACTCGAACCTCCTCAATCTCGCTCGCACCGCGTTCGTCCGTCTTTTCTGCCGTTCCCTCCGCCTCGTCACTCCACCCGAACTGCGCGGATTCAAGCGGTTCCAATGCCATCTGTCGTCTCGAAATCGCACCGCATCGCGATACCCTTGCCTCCTCGTTCCACGGCATTTTGTTTCTAGAGAGCGGCCTCTTGTCCTTCGCGCGTACGTAGCGTACGCTCCGAAAGAGAGAGAGAGAGAGAGAAAGAGAACGCCGCAGCGCTGGCCCGAAACGCGACTCGAGCAATTAGTCAGGCGGAGTAAACGGCCTCTTCCCGCGCCCTCAGCCTCCGCGAGCCTCTAACAACGGGCAGCGCGAGCGTATCAGCCACGCTCCGTGAAAAGGGCCACTGGTCCGAGGGCACCGGGAGGAAAGGCCTTAATCAATGCTCGCGCGTGCCGGCGCTGTCACCTCGGAGAGGTCCCGGCGGCGCTTACGCACTTCGAAAACCCGCGTTGCCATTAAGTAACCAAGGGGCTTTTCTCCAATAACGCGTATCACCGCTGCTTCCTTTCGAGAGCGGCAGCAGCTCCCGTTCGCGGGAGGCACCGAAGAGGGCGAGAGACCCGAGCCGCGCGACATCGCCGTCCAAGTGTCGCGAAGTCGTTTTCGGCGCCTTTTCCCGTAAGGAGCGAGATTCGAGAACCGGCGGGGGAAAATAAGGAAGCGAGAGGGTAGCTAGATCGGGAGGAAAAAGCGCGAGTGGGGAAATGGCGAGCGGTTGTAATTGAATTTCTGATTACAAGGCGGCACGAACACACCCCGACCAGATGGGTCTCCCCCCGGTATCCCAGGAAGAGGACGGCGCCATGGTCGTAATGAACACCGTTGTTCTTCGGCTTCCCCTTCATGGTCCCGTTTCTTTTTCTACACCGCGCTACCCGGCGAAGTCGACGCTAGCTAGAGGAAGACTTCGATGCTGCCACTCGGCGACAGAACTGTCTCTCTCCGACGGCACGTTTGCCTCTTCGCGAGGCTGCAGCTGCGCGCTTACAAAAAGCAAAGCGATTCAAAGGAGTCCTCACAAATTTTACGCGCGAAACGAACGGTTCCCTTGTCGCGAGCAGTGCGGAAGAAAAAAAAAAGAAAAATAACTCTGAACCACTTTGCATCAGCTCGTTTTTTTCTTTTGTTTTCTGTAATGTGTAAAAAAGAAGGACAGAAAGGTGATCTGATTTTATTGTGATTCCGCCCCTGTGAAACTTGAACAGATGTTCGTTTTTCTTTTGGCCTTATTGTATAACAGGAGAGCGGATATTGTGGAAGTGGATATTAAATTTAAAGGCAGTGGGCACACAGTTAAAGAAAATAATGCTTGGTATCACGTTTTGGGCTTTCATGAATATGGTTGGTTACGTTATGATCGCACCTGTAGCACCCGCGCTGTATTTATCGCAAAACTTACCAGCTGCGATTAGTTCTGAATGTGAGTTATCAACTTCGTTTTTTCTGCGCATATACTGAATAGTACAGCGTGTGCACTATTGAGTAAATGCGCAGGAAACGTCAACAATAAACATTGACATCCAATAAACGTCGGAAATGTCCCTGAACGCGGCACTATGACTAGAACGGCTCCCTCGTACCTACTGCCTTCATCTTTCACATTTAGACAAACAAGAAAGAGAAAAGAATGTAAAGCAGAACATAAAATTTGAAATCTACATGGATAATTTTGGAGACTTTGCACAACACCGTTCATTACCACTCCCACGTATGCAGTATTTGGTTGTGACGTATTATAGCATGTGCTGAAAATAGCCTTTAGCTAGATTTAACTTGAGCGTGGCAGAGGAAATTCCAACTCAAAGGTTGTCAAGAGGGCAAAAGCTATGCTTTGCTTGGGTTCAGCTCTTCGAAAGCCACACACGAAATGTGTTCCAGTTTAAGGAAGTGTACTCAATTTGGCCAACGATGGCAACTGAATGCTAGCAAGTCTTACACAGTTTTTATATTTTGTAGACCTCTGCCGAGTATACGTACCAAAAATATAGGCCGCTGTTTGGCAAACGTACAGTACGGTCCACTGTTAAAGGGAACACTCGAATTGGCGCCTTCGCTATTTCTGGCGCATTAACTGCAAATGTGTACGGAAATAATGTTCGTTGATGGTACATATGGCTCGAAGGGAGCCAGAGCTGCCAACCGCAACTTACGTGCCTCAAATATATGCAACAGCCCCGACACGGTGGTCTAGTGGCTACGGTACTCGGCTGCAGATCCGAGGGTCGCGGGATCGAATCCCGGCCGCGGCGGCTGCATTTCGATGGAGGCAAAATGTTGAGGCCCGTGTGCTGTGCGATGTCAGTGCACGTTAAAGAACCCCAGGTGGTCGAAATTTCCGGAGCCCTCCACTACGGCGTCTCTCATAATCAGAGCTGGTTTTGGGACGTTAAACACCACATAACAACAAATATATGCAACAGAGGCTTTACGAGGAAACAAAATGCAAACATGCCCTGCGCGCAAGTGTTCCCTTTAACAGTGCACCCCACTGTACATGGTGTCTTGTGCATCACGGGATGCAAACTATAGTACTGTATTGCTGTGTCTACTTACGTGAAATTGAGACAATTCTTTATGAAGCCTTATGAAATACCTACTCCCAAATTAGGTGTGCTCTCTACTACGGGGGAGACGTAACGGTAAACTAACAGTATGACCAGACCATTCCTTTAGAGAAAATTTCGAACAAGTCTATATGCGTATATACGTAGAGTTGTATGCGTATGATTGTGTAACAAGACGAATACGCGCAACAAAGCCAAAGGAGGCCATTTGCTTCAAGGCGCCTTGTGCACTCTGCGAGAAGCTGCAAGCAGAGCTCTGCGAAAATCGGCAGGCTTGAAATTTACCTAGAGTGAACGTAACGAAAACTGTGGAACAAGCAACTCCACGCAGCAAAAGTTAGCACAAAAGAACTTGTCTTCATCAAAACAGCAACTGCCTTCCCTAGTCTTTCCTCAATTTCTGCTAGTCGCATAGGTAGAGGAGGAGAAGTTGTTTGTTGTTTTGTGGTGTTTAACGTCCCAAAACCAGCTCTGATTATGAGAGACGCCGTAGTGGAGGGCTTCGGAAATTTCGACCACCTGGGGTTCTTTTACGAGCACTGACATCGCACAGTACACGGGCCTCAACATTTCGCCTCCATGGAAATGCAGCCGCCGCGGCCGGGATTCGATCCCGCGACCCTCAGATCATCAGCCGAGTACCTTAGCCACTAGACCACCGTGGCGGGGCGAGGAGGAGAAGGGTGGCAAAAGGAAGGTCGATGTTGTACAGCTATGGAGGAGTAACGAAAGGATAAGGAAGTGGCGGCACAACGTGATAAAAAAGAAAGCCTGCAGATCCTATGCCCTGTGGCAATCGATGTCATGCGAAGCTGTCGGCAAGAAAATTGCCTGTGACGAATCAGTGTGGCATTCAACGAGCAGGACGAACATCTTTGCGCAAGGTGCGTAAGTACATGTATGCTTAATTCGGGCTAACGAGGAAACTCGACAGCACCGTAGCGACTGAATGGTGCCATAGCAGGATACGACGTAATGTTGGCACTGGATCGCGTTAGGGCGCAGCGCAGATGCGTGCATTCTTGAACATAAATTCACGCTACGGTGCGCTGTTGTGCGTATCGTGAACGTCGTTCAATAAAGTATGCCTACGGGGTCGAGCCAAGTAGGACAAAAGTATGCTGAGTGATACCAGGATATATGTGTCGTTTATCGCGTTGATAAGATAGCGCTTAACACACATTAGGAACGCATTTCACGTTACGCAGGCACCATCATCGCAACTGCCGGTTGCAATGGGTTTATTTTCTATATTTACCGTTTCGTACGAGCCGCTGTAGCCTAGCGGTAGCGTGCTTGCTGTGCACTGAGGCGACCCAGGTTCGATACCCGCCTCCAAAGACGACTGTTCTGCTATGATTGAAGGCACAGGTTCGACACAAGCATGAAAAGGTCCGCATTTCTTAAGCGGAATACGACCACTGCTGCGATATCTAAGAGGAATAGGGATAAGTTAAGTTTGTGTGATTGAATCGCGGTGTATTCAAAATCTCGAGTTTTCGCGAGAGACTAGGTACTTCACTTTGATACGCGAGAATATGCAAGGTCGTCGACGATGGTCGTGCTCCAATCTGTTGATGGGCTGTCATCATAACAACTGAAGTGCTCTGTCCCACCGCACCCGTACCGACGGTCTGACCTAGTTTTCTTTTCTTTTTTTTTTCTTTTGCGTTGCGTTACGTTAATGTTTAAGCAGGAACTACGGATGTAACCTGAAGAGACGGTAGCGACGAAGAATTGTCAGGGAAGGTGATTGTTATGGATGTCGACTTAAATTTAGACGTGCTCGTGCTCCTTGTACGTGCGTCCGGAATACACGAAATACAAGCTTGCGTGAGCTACAAGAAATGCGAACGACTTTTATCGTGATCTTACTGACAGAGATAGTGAACGTAGGGAGTCGACAGAACAAGTTTCGTGCTTGTAAGCACTGCTGCGGCACCTTTCTTTCTTTCTTTATTTTTCTCGGAGACCCGATCGTATAAGGTTCGATAGAAAAGTTTAAGCGGAAAACAAAAATTTCAGGGCGCATCTAGGTTGTCGCCTTTTTCTTGAATGTGCAACATCTCCGCTTTATTGATGGAGGAGTAAGAAATAAAAGAGGAGAAAAGGTTCTGACAAAATTCGCGCTGTTCTAGACACCGACATGTCACAGTATTGAAGTATGCAACAATATCCAGCAGGAGTTCTCTATAGTCAACGCCTTGTATTTCTCTACTTAGATTGCAGGGAACTCACTAAACTAAGTTACTCCATCATAGAGGTACCTAACAGGGCTTTCCGCCAACACGTTCTAAATCGATATCCAGGTGTATCTTTCGCGCACGCTCCATCAGATGTCTTCTGTCGTGGTAATAAAAGCTGCTGACGGTGAAGTTTATGAACGATGTCACAAGAAGCAGTAAGACATTTATTCACCGAAACCATAATAACAAGTAGCTACGCCTTGACATCGAAGTCGCTTCTACCAAAATGACGAGCTTCGTTGTGTTTGAATTCATGATTCTCTTTTTCTGATTTAGAATTTGCCTTTTAATGTTTTACTTGGCTTGCCAAAAGTAGGGCAGTTGGTGCGACGGGCGCATATCAAACACTAGGCGCCGAAAAACCTTTAGCTTGATTGTAGAGGCGAATCGACTTAATCTTGTTGCTTTCTTGTTGTGGCAGCCAGGGAGGTTTTGTTTGCCGACGTTTGTCAACACAATTTTCCACGGGAAACATTGCGAAGAAAAACCGCATGAAGGCGATCGATGTCCCCGAAAAGAATTGAAAGGCACGAATTTCCGGAAGTGCTTTCTGTGCTATAATGAAGATGTCTCGCTTGCTTGTCTATGGCATCGTCTCGTAGCAACCGTCACTACATAGACGGTTGCGCCAGCTCTCGCCTTTTTCCCGAAATATTTTTCCTGCACCGGAAGCGCGCTCAGGAAAACTTCCTGTTATACTTTTCTTTTCCCTGTGTCCTTCTGATCGCCACTGCTTGTCATGCGATTTTTTTGGTCGTTGAGAATAATTCCAACGAAGCATTTGGTGCTCGGGCATTGATGTGTATTGTCAGGGTGGTGCACGCATGCGATCCGCGATTAGTTTCCTCTCGCAAGGGACAAGTTTGGTTTCTCGAAAAATGCACCTTTACTTCGGATAATCAGGCGCGCAAGTCGTTTCGTACTAGACTAGTAATTTCTGGGGTATTACACACGACAAAATCGCACTGTAATTATGAGGCACGCTGTAGTGGGGGATTACGTATTACAAATACGCTGTTTTACATCAAGGAGGTGACAACTGCGTAGACGGGAATGAGAGAAAGGTATATTTCTTTGTGCGCGGGGTTGTCTACAGGGTGAACAGGCATAGACCAATGGAATAAATACCGAGGGATGGGAAGCGATTTCATTGATTTGTGGGTCTTAACGTCCCAAAGCCAGCTCTGATTATGAGAGGACGCCGTAGTGGAGGACTCCGCAAATTTCGACCACCTGGGGTTTTTTAACGTGCACTGACATCGCACAGTATACACAGGCCTCAACATTTCGCCTCCATCGAAATGCAGCCGCCGCGGCCGGGATTCGATCCCGCGACCTTCGAATCAGCAGCCGAGTGCCACAGCCACTAGACCACCATGGCGGGGTGGGATGGGAAGTGTAACCGAGAATTCCAGGGGTTTATGTGGAGTGATGCAATAAAAAAAATTTGGGCATAATGAGAAACCAGACGGTGCAGGACAGGGCGAATTGAAGATTAGTGCAAGAGGCCTTCATGCTGCGGTGGGCATAATAGATGTTGACGGCGAAGAAGAGGGACATCGAAAACAACCGATATGATATGCTGCCATAAACATGAAATGTGAACTTATGCTCTAAGAAAAACTCTCGATGCTTAACAGGTCATCGCTCACACCACTACTTCATCGGGAAGACCGGTTCTTAAGTCTAAAACATACGTCGCATATCAGCGTGCGTATTTGAGGCTGAAGCTTGCTGTTGCCGCTCGTCGGAATACTGACCGCATGGTCCTGGCCCGTTTTGTATATAGAAGCACCAGAAAAATGTCGGCGAACTCTTGTAATATACTCGGAATAACGATTAACGTCTCAGAAATCCCGCATCTCTAGATTCATATAGGCTAAATGCAATAAAACTGCGCTTTGGACAACTTCTGTATGAGTGGTTTGTTATATACCATACTAAAGCCGTTTCGGTATCTGAAGCGCTTTTAACATATTAACCTATTTTTTAGAAAGCATTAAGCATCACATAAGCAAACGACGCACGCACTTCATGATTATAAGGGTAGCAGAGTGCCGCCGAAGTATTTGAAATGCGTCGGTGCCGCCTAATCATGTAGCCTTTGCGGAAGACTCCCTCCTTTTGCTTTTCAACGTCCTACGTTCTACATCAATGCCAGGGAATTGTAATAATAGAGTTTCTTCCTTTCCTCAGGCACTCAATTGTGTCCTGCCACGAGAGTCTTGCGAAGCTTCCGCTGGTAAGTTCGTAAGAGAGCATGTCAGCCACTCCTGAAGTTGGACATATCATTAGCGAATCCATCCGACCAATAGCAGGAAACGCTTCCGAAGAGAAGCTTTCTCAATTTGTCTCCCGATATACAGTTAGAATAGTGCTTTAGTCTTCCTGGGCTGGTTAACACCTGTGCAGGTACACGGAAGCGTAAAGTCTCTTACCTGTAGTAGGAGTACGAAACAGTTTATAATTGTGCCTTAGTATAATGAAAACAGTTTCGTATTGCAGGGCTTAGGTAGTATAGAAAGAAAAGATGTATTTAAAAAGGTCAATAATGGCCGTTGCGAACCTGATATACACAGAACAGTTTAGTCAGACAGCGCATTTTTCTTACCACGTGCGTTATTGATAGTTCAGTTTCACAAACAAACGGATTACATTGCGGACAGCACGGCACAGCTTGAGGGTGAATGCCCGGGACGCTATCCTATTTCGTCTTCCCGCACTCGCATTTTTTTTTTCTGCCCGACATGACAACTTCTCAAGTTTCCTCGATGTTCGCCGCTGATACCTGTTATTAATTTTATTTCTACCCCTACGCTGCTACCATCACGCGGACGAGCAAAATTGATTCAACGGGACGCACGTTAAAGGGCCTCGTGAAAGTTCAACGGCACGCAGCATCGTTAAAGACGAGATAAGCACAAAGCTTTTTGTGAACCTATATAGTCGGTTTCGGAAACCTTAGATGCCCGAGTCAATCACAGTGTGGAACGGCTGCTTGACTTCGGGGATCCCTGGATCGTCGTTCCAGCGCAGGGCGTGTAGTTTGGAACACGCTGGCTTCCATGAACTCGTCTGTCCCAGATTTGGTTACCGGAGATGCGCTGCCGGGCGTCACGTGTCACGCCCCCCCCCCCCCCCCCCCCCATCTTTTTCGTGCGCACGACGATGAGACGTTCTAGCAATCAGAAGCGAGGCTTGAGAAATGACTGAAAGGAAAAAAAATTCAAAGGGTGCAGATATTCAAAAAAGAAGAAAAAAACTAATGGAGGAGAATAAGGGAGGGCACGCGAACGTGCGCAAAGCGAGGGCATTGCCGTTTGTTCTGTGCGCTAGGCCTGTCTTTTGTCAAGCGCTTAAACAGGGGGCTTTCCCTCGCAGCAGCCGTGGAAGTAGCGGGGGAAAAAAAAAGTCATCGCGCGAGGCTAGAAAGGGGACGCCGCTCGCGCTGTACTCGAAAGTGAAACAAGAGGAAGATTCAATTAGGTAGGTTTTAATGGAATAAAAGTTTTGCGTTTCGCCCTATCAATTTCTCGCGCTCCGCAGTAACCCCGACCGCGCACCCGGCCCCCTTGCTCCCTCCGTGATCCGCGCCATTGTTCTCCATCAACAATTCCTTCGCTCTCTGTCTTCTCTCCTGTGTGGCCTTCCCTCTTCCCTTCTCAGTATATTCGCTGCCGTGGGTTTGAAACAAAGGGTTTGTGTGAGCCGGCAATGAGCGCTTTATCGAGATCTTTCCTTGGTTTTACGCCTGCATTCTGCGCTTTATTTTGCTCCCTTCGCTTGCCTCGAACTTCTACGGCGTCAGTCTTCGAGCTCTAAAAACGTGCACGGAGATATCTCCCGGCCGTTTTGGGAAACTAAAGCAGAACACGTCTTAATGCTACAATTACGAAGGAAAAAGGTGACATAAGTGAATAAGTGGATAAGAAACACTGTGGAAGATGAGGATATAATATACATCGTGGCTTTCTCTCTGCCACTTCCTCTTTTCTTTTGTTTTTCGTCCTCGGTTCCTAATCCATGGTAGTTTACAAGAAGTAGAGCTAAGAAAATTCTGAACGTAAATATGTGGCGAACAATTGTTCAATCATTGCGCTGAAGCGAAAGTAAGCTGGGGTCTTGTTTCGATGTTAATGGACGCCTAACCTGATTAGCACGAACGTGGGGCCGCAAGAAGAAGCGATAAATAAATATCTGCTCGCCACGGGAAGTCGCGTCCCGTCTGCGTGGCACGAAGAGAATCAAATTTAACGCGGATAGAAGCCGCAGGTTTCCTACTTTGACTCAAGCGTCGTTTTCGTTTATTTCGCACTCCATACCGCATTATTTTTTTCCCTCGATGCTCACGAGGAAACGACCTTACAAGGCTTTGTAATTAGGTTGCAAACTAGTCTTGCCACGTTTCGGGTTACAAATTTTCCCCTTTCTGTAATAAGCCGGCACTGGGTTATTCAATAAGGGGAGACCTTTAAGAAATTAACCTCCGTCCATATTGTGGAGTGTGGATGCATTAACTGCTAGAGAGCTGAGACGTTGCTTTCTTTCTTTTATTTTTCTTGGCCTCTTGCTCCTTCTTGACCACGCGGTAATCGATAAATGGAAGTTTAAAGGTAGTTCCTGTCAGTGTAGACGTATCGCAGTAAATATTTGTGGTTACAAAAGGCTCAGCATGCTAGCTAATACCTAAGCTCCTAGACGGTAGTTTTACGCTGGTGCATCAGCGCAGCCTTTACATATGTAGTTTTTGGAAGGAATAAACGAGGTTCTGCATTTGACCAATACGAACAGAATCGATTAAAAACTAAACCCAGTTCCGCCTAAACTGAGGAAACGGCGCAGCTGTGGTCGTTCCTCGGTGTCTCTCTGTGCTTTGCTCGGAGTCTTGGTGTTTTGTTTCTGAGCCTTGGCATGGTTATTGGTGTTATGTCTCTGTTTGACTATGGTTCTTGACTGTTTTGCTGTGGTGGGCTTTGTCTTAGAGTCGAACGAGCGACCACAGATCGACTGTTTCCTCAGTTTTTCACTTTGTGGAACTCGATTTAGTTTCGTGTTATTGAGACATGCAAGTAAGAGGTTAGAGACTGCAGAATTTCGCCTTTGTTATATCTGTTTTAGTGCTACTGTCCCCCAGTGTGCTACTGTTCATTTTGTTTGTCATCGCAGATCACGTAGTCGTACGTTTTATGACCGTTTCATAGACTTGACGAGCACAGTTTTATGATCACTGTGATGCGCTGACAGTGGGGTCAGCTTATCGCGAAGATCACGTATCACAGTGGTCAGCATATCACAGTGGGGCGCTGCTGCTCGCGCAGAGCGGATTCGATAGTGTGAAAAGACGCTCAGTACGGGAACATATGCTCGTAGATACCACTCCCCTCCTCTACTTCCCAGGCGCCACGCCGCCACGCCCTTAAACATTACTAGAATTGATGACTCATAAACGTCTATTATAACTAATCTAGCGGACACGTTTTATTTTTAGGCATTGGAATGTAAACATCCATATGCAAGGCTCTCACACGCTGTTCATCCATTTACGATACGCAGTTCCATCGGTGAAAGGTACCTGGCTGAACATCACCAAGGTGTCCCGCCTGCACATGAGCGCCTACCTGTGCATCGCATCCAACGGTGTGCTGCCCTCGGTCAGCAAGCGGATCATCCTTGAAGTCAGCTGTGAGTACGGCGTTTCCTTAGGCTTTCTTATGAAATGAGCAGCGGATGACACTTTTGTAAGTTGCGCGGCACCTCCCGTTCGCCTGCGACTTAAAATGCATTGCGAACTTAGACGCAAGAAATGAAAACTACATGAAAGAAGGCCTGTTAACAGTGGTATATGATAGGTGTGATATAAGAGCATAAGTATCTTATGCCAAAGAGGCATTTATACATTAAAAGTAATTAATAAAATTTATTAATTAATTGAGAGCGTGGGGCAAATGTAAAGCGCCGAGCGTTTGGGCGTCGTACGAGTGTCACTAAGAGATACCCAAGTCAGCGATTGTGGTCGCCTACCATTATTCTTTTATTGCCTAACACTTATATACGCAAAATGAAGCCAATGCTAACGGCAATAAGAGTAAAATAAGTTTACAAATAAAACAAATATTTTAAAGAGACATCATACGTAACAATGCGTGAGACGAAACTGTGAACGGCTGGGTGCTCGCAATGAAAAACTAAAAAGGCACTTAACGTGGAGGCGACACACTAAATGTGCCATTGTTTTTGTCATCACGTGAACCATTGTCGTAATAAGGAGCTGCAAAGGTAAACCCAGCTCCAGTTAATGTGACATCTGCTGAAACAGTGGAGATGTTACGCTCTTGCACTTCTCTACAATTTACTAGGACGTCTGATTTTCTGCTATTCGTTCGTTTTACGGTATGAGTATGTTTAGCCTTTTACTGCGATTGTGTCTTACGGAACGGTAATTTCCTGCATCTATGCCGTCACAGTGTGTGTTTTACGATGATTTACGTCGATATACCGTATATCCCTCGTATGAAACGATGAATTGCCTTTGGCTGTGACTGTCGGGGCTAGCTTTTCGCTGCTGGTGCTTAACTTGCATTTCATTTTCCTGGCAATTGAGGTTCCCTTGTCTTCATAGGCCCTTGCCTTGCGTTTCTTTAGAAAGGCGCAGGGTTCGCTTGCCTCCCTTATCGCTCTACTTATGCTCTTAGGTGTGAAGTCTCACACTTTTGCAGCTTCCCTGCTCCTGGCTTGTGCTTCTAGATTGCGTAACAATGGACTAGTCACTCGACGACACCGTTTCGCTGCCGATTTCCAAGCGCAGAACGTAAAAATGGCGAGACCGAGCTACCGCAGCCGTGTGAAAACCTGCGGACGGACGGCGTACAGACAGCGCACACTCGACTCTTTAACAGCTCCTCTGCTAAAAAGGAGAAGCCGCTTCCGACGTATCCCGCCAGCCTAGTGATACGCTTAGGCACGCGAACAAATGATCTTAGCAATGCATCAAGTGAGCGAGTTCAAGCGTTGCAAATAGCCTCTGAGCGTAAGACTTAAACTTTATACGTTATTGTAATTTTTTTTACTGCCTCTGGAAAGCTTGTTTCTCAACTTACCCTCACTCTTGTAAGGCTGCTTGATCTCGCTTGAGAGTCGATAAGCAGGTATCGGGAAGAACAATAAAATGGTTCGAAACACAGTGACACGGCTAAGATTTGTGAGAGCTCAACCTTCGATAAGTGGTACAAAACTATACAGAAAATGAAAACGAAAAATAAAACCACAAACTGCAAGTATAGCTTACAGCTAATCACAGTGGCACTTTATTTTTTTTTCTAATCATTTAAAATGCATTTCCTCCCACTTATCCCATCTTTCGTGCTCTTCACGCGAGAATTCGAGCACTGATAACACGGTAGCAGAAGAAGAAAATCTGTATCGCTGAAACGATTTTTAGAATGCGCGCGAGAAACGCAGCATTTAATGCTGACGGGTTGTCTTCTTGAGCGAGATAAGTTTGTTTATGTTTCTTGTTTTTTGTTGCCATTGCTTGCATAGCCCAGAAAAGAAATTTCGAATGGACGAACGAACCCCTCGCAGCTGAGTCGTTCCCGAGAGAGTCGGCGCCCAAATCCCCTGGCTTTGCCGTTCGCGAGCTGGGCGTCGGAGGGGTCTAGATAAGCTTCCGCTCGAATCTCGAACGCGAATAAAGATTTTAAGCACGTCTTGATATCGTTTTTGTTTTCCTGTTTTCTTTTTCCTGTACTGAAGTAAACGGTTCGCGCATGCTCATTTCGTTTAAAAGAGAAACGGAAATCAAAACTGCGTTTTCAGAAGCCTTTTCGAAGTTCCCCAAAAACAAGGATTTTTCAGGCAAGCAAACCATGCTGTTAAAATAAGCATGAAAATTTGAAATGCAAGGACAACGGGCTTGTTTTCATTCCTCTAATCCTGACTTTATCATATTTTTATGCTATTTCTTAATCGATTCTGAGTACCATGGTGCTTAAAGGAAAGGTTCGCTCACGGCTAACGGCACTGACATTACCAAACTACGTGGTATTCCTCTTCGGAATCCTTCCTTTACGACAGCGAATGAGGTGCAAAATTCAGCGACGCCATAGCTACAAAATTGTCATTGCCACTTTATTATTTAGACTTGGGCGGTCTGGGTGAAAGAGGTAAAACGTTGGTGCAGACATTCGGCTGATGTGGGCATTGATGACAAGTTCGTTTGCGGAGATTGCCGCTTCACGTCACCGTGGCACCATTTATTTGAACCAGCAGGAAAACTACTCGACCTTTTCACGCACCCGTTCTATCGGGTTTGTCTTATCAGAATTTGTTGCTTGGCTAGCTGGTACACAATTTTGAAGAAAGATATGGTTAGTGCAACTAAAAGACGTTTCACAGGAGAACACATCGAAGATAGGACAAGGGCGCTACTTTGACGTGGGAGTAGCGCTTACTCCGTGTTCCGCGCTTGTCTTTTTCACCATCCTCCTGCACACACTGCTGCGGCTGAAAGGAGTGTCGCTGTAGGTTTGCAACTACTAGAACCGGGCGCAGTTATGAAAATTATATTAGAATTATTCTGGAGACTGTACAATGTCTCGATTTCTGGGGTACTAAGTCCCAAGACCATGGTATGATTATGAGATACGCTGTATTGGAGAGCTCCGGAAATTTCGACCACCTGGATTTCTTTAACGTCACTGTCATCGCAAAGTACACGGGCTTCACCACGTCTCCTCCATCGAAGCGCAGCCGCCGCGGCTGGCATTCGATCCCGCGACCTTCGAATCAGCAGAGGAATGCCCTAACCACTGGAACAACGTGGCTGGGCGGCTAAAGGAAGTCTCAAGTTCCAATAGGTGCAGCAGCTTCGTATGGAATTCTGAAATGCAAACTGATTTGTGGCCGGTTGACATAACCGGCATTGGTGTGACGTCGGTATGTGCGGTAAGGGGGGACACATCCGTGACAGCAAGCAAACGACGAAACGTAACGGCATGACGTTAATGGCCGCACCGGCTGCGTTCTCCTGGGAGACATAGAAACACCGCTGCACGTCACATTAGAACTGTCACAGTTATTAAGGTACGTTGAACTGAAGATTACAGGCATGAGCGAAAAAAAAAAAAGCTCTTCGGTTCACTCTGAGACATTCATATCCATGCGCCGTGGTCCTCCAGAATGGCAGAAGTACACAACCCGCTACGACGTAGAAAACACAGTGAGTACTTTTACGGTAAACAGTTTTTAACGTACATAGTGGTCTTGTATGAGCTGAATTTCACTCCAGCTGTTATCCAAATTACATTCGGGAGAGCAGTCTGCTTACAGCATTTGAAAGCTCGACGAAAATGAGAGTTCATGGAAAGGAGATGTAATAAACAATTTTAATTCAACAGCAGGCGAAGCTTTCACAAGCGAGTGTGCAGGAACATTGATGGTGCGACTACCACCATATACTTAGTGTAGTGTAGTAACAGTAGTTCGCTGAACGAAGTTCACTATCAAGAGGAAAGAATGTTTGGCTGGAAACTGCTGGCCTCTCTCGACGCGCCAGCTGGCGTGCGTTATAGGTGGGTGGCATAATGCACTTTCGTAACGGTTCGGGTAGCGTGTTTTCGAGAGCACTACGCAACAGTGCAATGCACCTCGTGCCGCCCTATATGAAAATAAAAATAAATAAAGATGCTCGGTAAAGTCGTTCTCGCCGCTTTTACATTATTTTGTATTTCGTTTCTTGACGCGCCATGCCCGCCACATTTTGTAGTTAACTTCTACAAGGCGATCGTTTCCCGAGCCATCCTACGGTTCTCACGCGCCGCGGATATTGCCCCTTTTTAAATCTTCGAAAAGACGCCTGCGTGCGCCGCATTTGGAAACGATTTTCTGATTTATCAAACGGCGAAGTCAAGCCATGCCTATCCCTCGTTCGACGTAGTCTTCAGAGACACCTTCCTTTCACATCGGAGCCATCATCTTGTCGTCAGTATCGCCGCTTTGCAAGCGTGACGTAATCGACGAAATTCGATGCAACGGTGACATCAGCAAGAGATGTAGAGAGGTGTAGTCGACTCCCTGTACGCACCCCCTGAGAGTGCTTCGCGTTTAGCGGTAACGAATCATCCGACCCTTGGCGCGACGTTCATGTGCCCTTAGAATGAGCTCAGCGTAGCGTAGTCAGTGCGGCTAGAATATCAGAAAAGAAAAAGAAAAATCAAGCACAACTATTCGGCTGCTATGGGACTTCGCGGCGTCGACGTGTTTTGCAATCCTATGCGGTCGTGTTGCAGCCGCGCCATCACACGTGGTGCTGGAGCTCTCCTTTCACCGGGACGACCGACCGACCCCGGGCTGTCTGCTATTGAACTTTTGAATTTTAATTTTCACGCCGAACACGTACACTCACAATAAAAGTTGGAAATTTTACAGAAAAACTTGTGCACGCGGATAATTCGAAGAAGCATCTAAAGAAATTTTGAAAAAGTGAGCAGGACCGTGCCCGTGTGCTAGACGTGCACAGCATGTTTCAGTTTTTAAGAGTTCGATGACTGACTGTATATATATATATATATATATATATATATATATATATATATATATATATATATATACACGCACACCATAAGCTGTCGTGACCTAAGAGTGAACGATACCTTGCTGAGCTCTCCGCTTTCCTGTTCCACTCTTCTTTATTTTTTATTGTATTATTTTCTTGCACTATGTGACCATCAATTATGGTCTGTTTGGACAATGTGAACCTTCTACAGGTCAGAAGTAACGGCTACTCGGTGCAATCGGTTTCTTTGAACTTTCTTTAAAACAGCCCTCCTCTGCTATGTCATGCTGCTGATACACCGTTCATTGTATTATCTAGTCGTTCCTCATCCTTATCCATCATCACTTCTGTCTGACATCTCTATCAATGTTAGAATAAGTGGACAGTGGTGCCCCTTTCTGCATCGCTTGAAGAATGGTAATCGAGAACGCTGTCTGATTGACCTGTTTATATTTCCTGCTAACACCTGTCAACTATCTTCAGATATGATGCGATGCGTTAGAACACGTGCGCATCCTTTGTGCGTGTACTTTGCAGTCGCGCCCATGATATGGATACCGAACCAGTTGGTCGGCGCGAGTGTCGACACCGACGTGACCCTGGACTGCAATCTGGAGTCGCACCCAAAGTCGGTCACCTACTGGACGCGAAACACGGACACGATCATCCACCAGAACTCCAAGTACTCCGTCGTCACGGTGCAACACGCCATGTACAAGGTCCAGATGCAGCTCGTGATCCGCAGGCTCAAGCCCGAGGACTTCGGCGAGTACCACTGCGTCGCCAAGAACTCGCTGGGCGAGACCGAGGGAACCATCAAGCTATACGGTAAGGTGCCTACGGTATATTTATTCTTCCACACTAACTGCAAAGTTGTAGATACCATTTTTGCACTAGCTGTACTGCAGTCAGCAAAAAAAAAAAAAAAAAAAAGAAGAGAGAAAGAGATCGGTACTAGGGTGCTTACTCGGGCTAATTACTACATGTCGAAGGAAAACCGGTAACAGCGCGAGCGACGGGACAAGACAGAGACAGGTAAAGCGCACTGTTAGCACAAATGCTTTATTGCACACAGCAGAAGAAATGTGAGGCGTGAGGTACACGAGAAATCAGGAAAGGGAAGTAATTGAACTAAGCTTTGCCAGAGTTTAGACGCACCACTTTCCCCTTAACGTTGCACTTTCTTTATTTGCATGGTATGTCGGAAGTTTGTGTCATTAATATTAATTTTTCATCTTGGCATGGCACATTCCTTCCTTATTGCAGCCATCGCCTGTACAAGGCTGTTCTTTAAGGGTGTACTACTTCTCTTCAATAGCGACGTGCCCGAAATATGAGATGTGGGTGCGCACTTTACAAGCCAACAACACATATATAGTAACCACAAGAATCTGGAACTAACACCGCAACATACAGTGAGGACGCGCCTTAGAGAAAGTCCTTGTCGAAATAAAAAGAGTTGTAGCACAGGTACGGTGATGTTAGAGCGTGTAATAATAGCAGACATCGCAATCCCTCGCTTGTGAGGGTGCAGACAACTCGTTCACTTCTAAGACAGCCATTGTCTCCTCTAAATTCAATAAAAATTTAGTATCGCATTCTTAGACCAAAAGCTGATGGTGCTGTTCGCCCTTGTGCACAGTAATTGTATAATATGCATCTTTTTTCAAAGATGCGTCACTAAAATTATTATTATTATCCATCAACAAGCGGTACAGTTTTGTGCATCTGAACATGAAGCCTTCAAATATGCATTTCGGATGCATTTCGGCCCAGGATAACGACGTCACCATCGGCTCGCGGAACAGCGTATGCCTCACGATTGAAATGCCACAGCGAGCGACGAATCCTTCTAAAAATTAATATTTCTAATATAGAGGGATGAGCCATACAAATAATATTTGTTGCAACAGTAATAGCCGATAGAATTTCGTGTTCTGTGCCGTAATGCTAAAGAGAACGTAGCCAAAGTGCACGCTTAGTGGCAATGGCAATGTCTACGCATATATACCAATTCTTATACGTAGACTTAAACATATGTAAATTGAAACGGTATAATGATAAATACTACCTGCACGAGAAGATAAAGTGTGGATTTTACATTTTAAGGCACACTTCGGTGACTGGGATAGCGTCGGAGAACTCTGTTCGTCCTACCACGACCGAAGGTAGCGAGCAGAACAGTATGCTTATTTTATTAATTTTTTTAGCACGTAGTTGGGCTCGGTAGTCTAGAGAGAACTGTGCCACAAAAGATGCCATATATCTGCATTTTGAAGATATCTTTTTTTCGTGCGAAAGCTTGCCATGGTACTGCGGTTTCAGTACCACAACAACTTCGTTATCAAAGGACCTGTTCTGCCGAGCCGCAATTCTTGAAAAGCAAACGAGCAAGAATAAAAATAAATCCGAGACAAACAGCGAAGCGCGGCGGTACTACAGAAGCACAGAAGACAGGAAAACGCAGGCAGGCTAATCAGATGGTCTCCCGATTTGCCACGGCACGTTGGCGAAACTAAAACAGCGAAAAAAACAGAGTGGGGGCGCGAGCAGGTATGTCAGTTGTATATGAGCAGCTGTCCTATAAAGAATAAATGACGGAATTATTGCACTATTTCTTCGCTTTCAAGGAAACGTCAGAGTACTTCTGTTGCAAGTTCTGGGAACAACTTCAACATAGCTGAGAAACCACTAAGTGGTGAATCAGAGTATCCGGGAGGTTAATATGTGGGCTGGCGATTGATTTTTCGTCTACTACTTTGTTTTTCGTCGGCCGCATGCACATAGCAGCGATCAACGCAGGTTCGTGATATTAACCCGTGGGGCATTACTAGAACAGCTTTAGGAAATCTACGCAGTTCACTATTTAAATAACGTTCCTGGTGAATAGAATTTTTCTGCTGTTATTTCGGTTGAAAAAAAAATTGTCGTCAATGAGCGGCCTTTGTTTGACGCCGAAAACGCTCGAATAGCACTGTCATCGCAAGGTGATGGAAAGCGCTGCTACGCGTATTTCTTTTCTCTCCCCGCCCCCGCCCCCCTCTTATTTTTGACGGTGAAGTTGATGAGGCTGTAGGGCGCCAAGAATATTCCTTTGTTTCTTGAGCGCTGGTACGGAGCCTGTTCAGCTTGGGAACGCGGTCCGGCACTGTGCCAGGAAGGAACGCCTAATATGAAGGCGAAAGGAGAAGTGAAAGCAGAGCAAGGGGTGGAGGTTGGTGGCAGCCAGCCCACACCGAAAGCATAATCGAACGCGTTCATCACGCCATTCCCAAAAACGCATTCTTTCTTTTTTTTCGCTTTTGAGAGGCCAGAAACCGCTGGGGCATTCACGTCAGCTCTCAATTTTCCGTGCTTCAAAGCGGAAACGAAGTATTCCTTGTTTCTGCTGTGCCCCCTCGCTTCCTAGCATTTGTTTTCTTTTGCAACAAAACGGTGTGCCTTTTTATGGATGTTTGCGAACATACTTCTTCAGTACACACATATACCTGCACGCGCGCGCACATGTGCGTGCATGCGTGTGTGTGTGTGTGTGCGTGTGTGCACATGCACAACGGGTGAATGACAATTTTTAACATCCGTGTGCCTATGCACGCATGTGCTCGAGTATGTGAGTCCATGTGTGCGCATGTGCAAGTATGTATCGGAGGCTGATATCCCTTTTCAGTTTTCGTACAGAAATAAATAAAGACAATGAATAAGCTATAATGAAAGCGACTTCGTGTTAAGATGGGAAACGATTGAAAGAACTTGCGTTTCGGAAACGGAGTGCTAGGAGAAGGAAAAATGAATCACGTTCAAATTAAGCATAATATATATAATTTTAGATTACACACTTGTTTCCCGTTTACCCCTGCTCCTGGAAAGAAAAGAAGTTCGCTTTTCCCGTCTCATTCAAAATATTTTTTTTCTCTGGCCATTCCCCAGACTACCTTCTTCGCCGTCCACTCTGTACGCTCAGTGCCTATTCATAACACAGAGCCAGGGAGGGTCGTTCCCTGCAGCACACTGTTTAGGCAGCAGGCGGGGACTTGCCATCGCGAAAGAAGGATTTGCGGAGAGGAATTTCGCGCTTTTTCCGTAATTAAAACGTTAAATTCCCTGCTTCATCCGAGCTTCGACTCCCCATAAAGCCGAAAACCTGCAATTTGTAAGGTTTCCTTTTTTTTTTCCTTTTGCTCGCTTGTGCTTTTCACAAGCGTCGTAATGGCACATTTTCGTTCTTTTTTTTTATTGCTCCTTTCCTTCAGGAAAATGAATTGCCTCCATCTCTGGATCCCTGCTAACCGCAGGACCTTATATCTTGCTCCACACGGGCTTAATGCATGGGTGTTCGGAGAGGTCTTGCTTTGCGTTGATTATTTTTCTAGAACCATAGCAAGGCGGGCTGCCTTTTATAGAGGAGTCATTCATTCAAAGAAATGAGTGACAAAACAGCTGAAATAGAACGTCGTCGTCATGCATAATTTTTCTTTCTTTAATTTTTTTCTTTTTGCTGGACAATATGAGAGTGACATGAAGCGATAGGAAATGATATTGCACAATCTTTCCTGGTTTACGCATACAATCTATTGTTGTTGTTTTATGGGGTTTTACGTCCCAAAACCAGTTCTGATTATGAGAGACGCCGTAGTGGAGGGCTCCGGAAACAATCTAAACGTGAAAGCTATTATGAGATGTTGCTTTTATTTATTCGTTTATTTCCAATATTGCGCTCTGAGATTGACTAATTTCGGCGGTTTTACGTCCCATCATATGAGAGGATGACAGGTTATGTAGCACAATTAATTTGTAAAAAGAAGTGTCGGCTAGGTTAGGTCGCTTAGGAGTAAAGCACTAAAAGCTTCGTGCTCTTCATTTCCATGACTTATTGCATAGATGATTTCTTTTAATCGATGAGCAACAAGATATGCTACTAGAAGTTCCCATGCATTTCCTTTAGCCGTGTAAATAAATGTAGAGGGTGCAACATACTACAACAAAACGCGTTGACGCATTCTATTGTACTTTATTAGATCATGAAAACTGCAAGACCTCGTTGTGCTCAATTTTTAGGCTCACTTCGATGGCATAACTGGGCTTTATTTTTTTGGCAATTTGCCTTTTAATATTTCAATATGTCTCACTGCGTGCGCTTCCCTGGTGTGAAAAAATACGAAAGAAGTCGGCACAATATGAGAAGGCATTAAGAAAAGTACATATGGTGTAAGTTAACGAACTGGCTTCACAAAAAGAACAGTGTGTTAGTAGGTAGAGTTGTCTTGATCTTACGGAAGAAAAAAGAGCTTACATTACCATTATAAAGTCCCCTGAGAATCCTTGACATTAGTTTTAATACCAGAAAATAATCTGGTCAATCGCTTTTTTATTATACATTAGATGTTCCAGTCTGTGTATTACATGAGAGCTGGGTTTTATTATCAATCAGATAATGATTCGGGAATAGCCCTGGGTTGTTGTGGATCGGAGGGGTGCAAGGCAGTTAGTTACAGGTGGACGGCTCCAGCCACGTAAGCTCTTAACAGAAATGGAACGATGATGAGTGGGAGTGTTGGCTGTAGGAGTGTTATCGTTTCGTTAACATTGAATTGCTCGTTTTTCTATGTTTTGTTGAAAGAAACACTCCATCGTGTAACTCTTCTGCATTCGTTTTAGAGCAGACAGTTGCGAACAACGGAGGAGGCTAAATGAATGCTACAGTGAGGCATCTTGAAGTTTCCTTAGGCCCCTCGTTACACGGTGGTCGCGCAACCGTCACATTGCGAAACATGTCTGCATAAAACATTACCGTTAATTATGCGCACGGTACAAGCGATTCTTTCTTGGAACCGCAAGCAAATGTAACCAGTGACAAGCATTTGCAACTTCGTTGGTAAAGCCACGAATAGAAAAATGAGAAGGCGAAAGATATCTATGTAGAAAAGTATTGTTTGCGTGTGCTTCCATGGCTCTTTTTTGACGGCTCTGACGGCGCTTAGTCGCTCGTGTTATAAAAAGACACCAGCGTCGAATTCTAAGTAACTGCCTCCTTGGGAACCTCTAGCGCAAATAGCAAGTGCCTGTTAAGTAAGTCAAACATGCCGACGTGCCTCCTACGTTGTCGTCGTTGCGCTCTTAGGCAACTTAACGCACCCAGCCTTTCGCAATATAGGCATGCTTAGAAACCACATTATCGCACCACTTGTGTCTGTGTAAGTGCAGCCACTGAACACAGCGCCAGTTTGTCGCGACACCATTCTTCGTGTTCTGCAGTCTTCTGAGACATATTGTCACTTGGGAAACACCAGCCGTCTCGCAGATGCAGTGGTTTATACATAGAAGACTCGTTACTAATCAGGGGAAGGCGTTGCCGAGAGAATCGACGAGGAGGGTTAGAGGCTGTTCCTGGGTTCCGTCGCTGTCTTGCTGCAACCGTGTGAGAAATTACCGGTTGGGGTACTGACTGCTCTTCACTAGCATAACGTGAATATTTTACACAGTCTTTTCAATGAGTACAAAGAGTTCACGGTTGATGACGGGCGTGCAAACAAGCATTTACGTGGTTCGCTGTCTGTGCACGTTAAAGAACCCCAAGCGGTCAGAATTTCCGAGGTCCTCCACTACGGCGCGCTTCATTATCGTATAGTGGTTCTGGACGTTAAAGCCAATCAGTTAATAAAAAGGAGTTACACGTGGTATCTACAGGCTCCCAACTCTCGACCGAATTGATATCCCCCGTGATAGTATATGTTCAATCGAGGCCTGTCTTGATCACAAATCGTCGCTTGGGATCTAAGAGCGTGAAAGGAAATGCGTTGTGGCTGCCGTAACTCTCCGCGCTGGGAACCGTTCAGGTGCTCCGTGAGCTCTTAGCGTAGGTGATAAGCGATGGTTCCAAAAATAATAATAATAAATAAATAAATGTATGTGACAGCCACCATAGCTGGCTGTCACATACGGACTCCGTTCAAAAACGTAGTGCTTGAGGTTTCCTTATCTCAAAGTTAGAACGACAGGAAAGGCGAATAGCTGGCTCACCGCTGGCTGCGCCGTGCACCAAGCTAACGCTGCAACAGAGCGTCTTCGTCTTTATAGAGCACGTTCTGTTTATGTTCGACGGTGGGCTTGTGACAGCCCGTTTGCTCATTCATTTAGTAAACGAATGTTTTGTGCAGTGTATGCATATATATATATATATATATATATATATATATATATATATATATATATATATATATATATATATATATATATAGTAAATTTTAGAGAAGGTGAATTGTAGAGAGAAGGCGACCTTGTTGTGGTGAACTTGTCCTCAGTTCCCACCTTCTCCTCCTTCCTGCTTCTCTTCTTCCTTTTGGAGCCGAGCTCCTCCAGCTAGTGTTGCTGCTGCGAAGAAGGATGGACGGAAGCCTTCCTGCTACTTGTCCGCCGTCACGTTGTCGACTTGAAGGATGAAGACCAGCCTTTCATACAAACACAACGAGACTTTATATACCAGACAGACTGTACATACACATTGACAGACAGTAGCTTCGGTTGGTAGGACCTAGGTGGAGCCATCGGTTGGTAGGGCATCGCGGTGCGACCGTCGCTCCAATTCGGCAGAGCCGTACCAGTGCATAGCACCTCTCATGCGACCTCAACCACCGCCCGGACTCGTACTAGATGTCCCCTTTAGTACTATCAGCGCCCGAGCCCCGGTTGGGAGGACCTTGGCGGAACGATCGCTTCCATTCGGCAGAGCCGACCCCAGTGCATAGCACTGCTCCTGCGACCGTAACCACCACCCGGACTCGTGCTAGGTGTCCTCTCTAGCACTATCCACTCCCGTCCTCGCCAACCTTCTGCTTACCTTCAGCCTTTCCAACCTCCGCTTCCAAGCTCGCTTCCAGTCTCTCCTCTGCCAGGGAAAAGGGGCCACCTTATATACACCGGTTGCTCCGCCCCTGAATCCCTCACAGCCAATCACAAACGCCGAATGTCAGACGCCGCACTAACAAAAGACCACCCGCGAAAAATAAAGTAGGTAAGCTTGCTGCCCACAACCTGCGAACAATACCGTAGGTACGCTTGCTGGCCACAACCCGCGAACAATAACGTAGGTACGCTTGCTGCCCGCCGCTCCGCCGGGGGGGGGGGGGGGCGGGATCGCCAAACCAGCTGTACAATGCATCCCCACAATGGTCGCGTCCTCCCCCACATATTCACCACGTGGCTGTGCGTCTTTTTCGGCGCCTACTTGACCACCTCGACGTACCACATCCTCCGTCTCATTCCGACGACCTTTATATATATATATATATATATATATATATATATATATATATATATATATATATATATGTAGAGAGAGAGAGAGAGAGAGAGAGAGAGAATATTTTATTGATGACTCCGGAGATCTTAGCCTGGTTAATGGCCTGGCTTGCAGTATATAGAAAAAAATCCACGCATATCCACGGAGTGAATGATGATGAGTGGGCGAAGCGCCGAAGGTTCATCGGTGAACACCGTGAATCTTCCGTGAATCTTGCTCAGTACATCATCAAAGACGTGACAAACACTGTGTGTCGCCATCTAGCGCTCTCCTATCACACTAGAGCACGCAGCGAGCGCCTCCGCGCCATCTATTGATCAATTCACATACTAGCTAAGCAGCAACGCAGCCCTCGGACGGACGGACTGACAGACAGACAGACTCCCATGCTACGCGTTCCCATACATCTGAATGAAGCGAGCACCGCGGCGCCATCGCGCCGTCTAGTGAGCACTTCATGAAACTACAGGTGGCTACATACTATGTACGGAGGAGGGAACGACCCACACCCTAAGGAGCTTCGCCCCTAAAATAATACAGCAAAGCTCAACTGCTTTGTGTATTTGTCACCCGTTTATGGTCGCTCTCAACACTACGCGTTTCGGTTGACAGTTACGTTATGACAGCGCTGATTGTTGACACTCTTTGTTTAGATTGGTTCATATTTCTGCAATTTCATGGTGTCAGATTGAAAGTACAAAACGCGAAAGAAAAAGCAGGACTACTCTGAGATGTTGTACTTCCTTACTTCGAGTTCTGAATTCAACGCTTTTATCAGACATTGTGATGATTTACAGGCTGTCATTTGTTTTATGGTGCCGCTAAACCATCATTATAGATGCAAAGATGGTGACCACTGATGCTGCCAGCACCGTTAGATTCTACGGAAAAGATGGATTAACTATATAGCAAATCAGCGCCAATCCTCTTCCACTGGAAGCAATGCATAATGACCACAGATCACGCTAACCAGAGAAATGTCATATACTAACTAGATTTTGTTCGGAGCTGTAAGTGCTAACGTGTATATTTGGTTTCTAAGTCCTGTAACTCTCAACTCGTCTGGAAAACAGTGCATCAATCTCTCACATAGTAACACCACTTATTGCTCTATTAGTACTGATATACACTTTTTTTACGAAGTGATATCCGCACGTTTTTACACTATCATGAGGTTAAAAAGCTTTTTAAAAAAGCTGTGCTTTGGTTGTGACAACCAAGACAGAGGTTAATTACATGTAACGCTTACTGCGGGACACTGAAATCAAACAAAAGCAAAGAAACAAAACCAAGAAATAGCGTTCTTCATATAAGCAAGGACTGTCAGCAAACATAACTATAACGCAATGTTTTGTTGTCATAAAGCTTTACATTGTGACGGCAAGTTCACGTTTTCGGGGCATTTGCTCAGTATTCGCTAGCGAAACAGATGCAGAATTTCATTCAGGGCTGCGTTGATTTTCTTTGAAATGCCTCCCTTTTCACATATTTGCTAAAATCGTTCATAATTACGCACCATATAACCACCTTGTTATTACAACTCAGTACAACAGGGCACAAGGAGCAATTTTACTGTCCATAGACGACATAAACATGAAAATAATGACTGCGCTGTCCGTAAGCGCAAAACATATTGCTGGCCGCGCGCATTGAACACATAGGAGAGAGTGAATTCATTGGCAGATCGGCATTTGCGCAACGTACTGACAGGGAGCCATTGCTTTTCTTTCAATGCTGCAGAGATTCCAGCCAGCTCGTCGTCCACGTCACACTCGCCGGAGGCATTTCGAGCGAAATCGGAAAAATTGCGCAACGGCCAAATGCGAAACTCCCTGACAAGGCCCAGCGATCGGGGTGAGTGTCTACGAGCACTCCTCAGTAGCTTCCCTCTAGCAGGCCGCGAACTTTTCTCGTTGTTCCAAGTGCTAAGTAGGAGTGGTTCGGGTCAGTTTCGAAAAGCTGTTAGTACTAACAGCGTCGCAGTTCACAACTACTATTGTCGAGTAGCACTCGCAGAAAACGGCTCTTTACTGATTTCACTCCTTCTGTAAACTTAATATGACTTAATTGTCAATTATCAATCAATGTTAATTATCATGTTATAATCAATGTTATAATCAATTATAATCAATTAAATGTAATCAATTATAATCAATGTTAATTATCAATGTTAATAATTAATGAGCGTACTTTCCAAAATGAAATATACGTCACCAAGATTTTTTTTACTAATCCGGTGTGTTCGCACCTGAGCACTTGAGGGTTTCTTTCTTACTTATTTCATACCAACTTAGCGTAAAAAGGTAGTATTCGGCAGGCAATGAGGACAAGGACTGCCCTGTTTATTTTTACCCCAATAATTCACTGCGTCAGCACTTCGTTTACCAAATTGAGACAATCATACATTTGAGAAAAGAAAACGAGAGTGAAAATTGTCTCTAAAATTCGAAATAAGCGGTTCGTTTAGCGTGGAAGAATCCGAACCATGCAACACAAGAGAAAGAAATTAGGACAATTCAAACTCAGACGCACTGTCTAGTTGTTTTCTCTTCTTTCATGCTGAATACCTGCCCGCTAGCCCACCTTGCGGTTGATATAAGCAGTATGCAATAATAATTAAAGGTATACTCTATGAATCCGGTAGTAGGTGACCTCAATCGCTGATTAAAGAAAAGGAAGTGATGAAACTCATGAAATCAACCTTTCTTATGCTATGGAAATATGCAAAAGAAGCAAGAAACTGCCAAGTTTTCGCATTTTCGAACATGTAAGTAACAAACTTACTTATTAAATGGCGATGCGAAGATGTGTAACTTTAATATGTAATAAATCCGAACAAGACAGTGAAACATGGAGTCTTGAAGGAATGAGGAAATTGTTGAATGGATAGTGTTGCTGGAGACAGCATGTTGAGAAAGGGCGCTGTCTTCGTAATCGCAGCAAGAAATGCTGCCGCGAAGACTGATGCTCCCAAAGCAATGTTCGCTCGACGGGCATTCCTGATTTCTAACAAGATGGGATGCAATACAGAACATTAAAACATACTTGTAAGAACCAGCATTTTTTTACGGAATGAGAAACGTTACTATATTAAAATGCTGCGCCGTCACACAAAAAGCTAACCTCGCCTGCAGTCGAAGCCGACCGGGGATCTAGTAAGAAATTCGAAGTTATAGTTGTACTTTCTTCTCCAGAATGAGGCCTTGGGTATTTCAGAGTGGTGATATTTGTCGTAGTGGGACGTTCTATCTCTTACCTGTGTCTTAAAGAATTGTGTGGACGTCCATATTTTTTTCCGAAAGCGCAAATTGTTCTGAGTTGTTAGGTAGCACGAATCTATCTGCTTGACCAAAAATAGCGACCGAAGCTTGACAAATCTATATTTATATCTTTTGAAAGAGACCGCCCTTTTACGAACACGTTATTACAACAAAACTCTACGAAATCGCCGTGAAAAACCATTTTCACATATCATGTAAGTTGTGCTTACCTTATAGAATTTCTTTGAGTTAAGCTAAAATAGAATGGAAAGATGAAAAGTCAAAGTGGGACTCTGAATTGACGTTTTTATTCATTAATGAGATAAATGAAACCTGATGCCATCACCTTATTACGTCAAACAATTCGTAAGATATAAACGCAAACGTAGCTGGCGTTTTTTGTTTTCAGATAATGATGCAGTATGCAAATAGACGTTACTATTGTTTGAAGCTTTTAGACCTTTTTTCAGAAACAATGAAGTGAAAAAAAAAGGAAACAAAAATATATTGTCATTAGAGGTGGTAATTTTTCGTCTGCTTTCATGTTTAGTGAGCCTGATAAACTTCCAAGCTTTGTTTCTTGCCTGGTACACAACACGGGCTTGATAACGTTGCTAAACAAAGGGGTTTATTTTTGTTACCTTTTGTTGTGCAGAAAAGCTCTATTTTCTATTGCACACTTGAAAAAGATCTAGGAAGCTAACCTTGCATTATGTGCTGTCATTCTGCCTGGCAGCAGTTTCGCGGTTCACAAGTAAGAATTACAACGACTCTTTAATCACATCTTTGATGGTTAATAGCTTCAGGAACAATGGGAAATATCACGTTCGCTTCGTATTCTTCTTTCCAGCCGTGGTCACGACCAAACCCCAGGATCTCTCTGAGTCTTCCAGAGATCAACGGCCATCTTACACACCAGCTATTGTGAAAATTGGAGGTGAGCTTGGTTCGCCTGGTGTTGTAGACTCTTCTCCTTTTATTATCTGCACAAGGACGCCAAATGTTGAGAAGACGAACAGGAGATAAACCAGGAGACGAAGAAGACGAACCAGGAGTGCTGACTCACGACAGAAACTGACAATTTATTGTTATAGCCTAGCTTATATAACGGAAACGTATCGAAATATATACTTGCGTCTCAATGTATAATGAAGTAAACACTCATTGCATACTTGCATAATACCGTGTGATCTTGTCGCGTAGTTTGTTGCTTTATGTGTAACGTTATTTGGCGTCCTTGTGGCGGGACATTTTTTTCGACTTTGGGTTTGTCTGACTAGGCTTTGTACCTAGATGTAGAGTTGCTGCTCTGTGAACAAACTGTAGCATTTGTTAACTTTGGTGTCCGTTGTGTAATTTGGTGCTTGTGGGAATTTAACGGCATTGCTGAGACTCGTGGCAGCTGACTTTAATTGCGTTTTTATGTGTCTTTTAACAGAGACTTAACAGAGGGAGTTTCAGAGCATTTTCAGGGAGTTTTAGAGCAAAAAAAAAAAAAAAAGCAATCGGCCTTCTGGCTTCATAAAGCCCAAGTTCCGGCGCCAAATTCAAAACTAAAGCTTTGACACTAATTTTTTCTCTTTTAATATTGGACATAAAATGCGAAATTAACGACAATGGAGTTCTCGAAATACAATGTTACAATTCTAAACCACTTCACCTTTTCACATTTAGTGTCCCTAAAACGGCACGTGAAATAATTGAAGCTCGGGAGATTGACCGGGCGGTCTCATCGTGTGTTAGAGCTCCCTCTATTTTGCCAACTAAGAAGGAACATAATTATCTATCACTAGATAAGGAGTGAACGTTTGATCTGCTGGGAATGACGAGGTGGCGCTCCTGATATCAGCGGTGTTTCTGCTTGTTTGTTCTAAGGGTTTTTTTTTTATCGTGCTGTTATTGAAGGGGTATCCCACTAATATGCCAGCTGAACGAAAATAAACTCCTAGTTGAAGTCAGCACTCTGTCCCGTATCTTCATGGTCCGTGTCTTTTGATTTTGTATTGTTATACTTTTCAAGATATGCCTCCCCAACTAGCCCGCCAACTATCCTTATTGAAGTCCCTTTAATCCCTTCGCTTTTTCATTGATCTTTTCCGTTGTTTTCACTTTCTTTTACAGATTTGCAGCTGCATGGCAGCTCGACGCACCTAGCGAGCTCAGTGCTGTTCACGTCGGTGCTTCTTCTCATCGTCGGCTTGGTGTCGACCCTGTCGTGACGTGTTTCGGCATCCCCACTGAACGTGCATCGAGAACGCGGTGGCGCTGGCTGCCCTCGTCGCGCACTCCGTGGCGGACTCTAAACCTCGCCGCGCCGGACGGCGGCTGCACCAACGACGCGGGAGGCAACGCCGGCGCGCCAACGGCTCAACTAAAATCGAACGGGACATCGCCACAAATCTTTCGTGACGCGAGGCAATTTCCCAAGCAGCGAAACGCAGGCTGGACATTGCCGTTACGCTATGCGTATACTGGTCATTTCTCTTTTTCGAAAACCTTGGTTTGGCCGCTTTCGCGGTGGTGTGCATTCTCTCTGTGTGAACGACTGTATCGAAGGGCGGGCCACTACCCCTGCCACGTCCGAGGCGGAACACTTGAGAATTTTGCGTGCTTTTCTCGATCAAAGTTGTTTTTTTTTTTTGACGCAAGCTCGGGCGCTGTAACTTAATAGCCTTGTCTTTTCTGCTTTTTTTTCTTTAGTTAGGTAAATTTGTTATGGTTATCGCTCGAAATGTAGAACTTAAGTGATCACTCAGAAACGTAACAACTTAAGGTTAGACAAAGGTGATTGAAAAGAAACATTCTGAGCTTTAGTTTTATGCACCATAAGTAACCTTCTTTTTCAGGTTGCATGTGCGATAACTTAAAATGGAACTTAGAAGAAAAAAACAAAAAAACCTGTTCAGAAAAAAGAAAGTTCAGCGCCCCATTTCCATCCTAATACATTTAAATTGATTTTTAATATGAACACCGGTGGAATCGAACTCAGCTTTCATCGGAAAAAAATATCTTTTTGTAGATCTCATAAAACGCTGAGACAGATATTCTCTTGGAAATGGCCCGCAGGAGAGCACATGAAGGTCAGATATGAATGGTTTCGTTATGGTACGTGTTTATGACGATTCACGTCTACGCAGTCACTTATGACCCACAAATATTGCTCATTTCCTGATATGTTAAATTTTAGTTATTTCTAAACTCTCTTTCTTTTTCATCACCCCCATCATTTATTCTCAGAACCTACACTCAGTCACGAATGATTGGGGAGGTCGTCCGTCGCTGTTTTCATCAAAGACTGTAAGGACACACTTCGCGGCGATCTGTATGCGATGACTTCATTCTCTTTGTGAAAACATACCTTCGCAAGTACGCATTTTGGAAATATCGTAGTCAAGTAGTATATCGAGCAAAAGCAATGTTGTCATTTCTCAGTGCACATTCAGCAGCACTAGCATCATTCATGAAGCTGCCAAGTCAGCGTGTACAGTCTACGTATAATGGCATCATCTGGCAGCAAGTGTGGTAGATATCATCAGCATTTCTTGAACACTGAAGGGAAAAATCAAGCGTTTCATGAGTAGCAGGGCGTTCGGCTATCACGACCGTGTCACTTTTTAGTGACACCACAAGAGCAAGGATGTAATAGTACTATAGTGTCATTGGGCTCTTGATTCTACATTTCCATAGCCATCATCCACAGCGTACTGCTTTCTCGGCCGGCAAATGCAATAGCTTTAATAAAGGTACGTGTCACTTTGTCATTATGTTGAGGACCATAAAATTTTATGGTACTTTAGAATGATTTAGGTTGTTATATTTAGGTCTGCTGTTCTTATAATCGATACCCTTAATGTTACCGAAAGTGAGTAAATATAGAGAAAAAAAACACATCATCAGGTGTGACTCGGTTTGCTAGATATAGGTGACTGTAGTCGAAAACAGGCTCGCTTTGAAGCATGCATCTATACGTGGAGCTTTATTTAAGGTTATGACACTAATAGAGGTCACGCGCAAAAACATCTACAGTCCACTTTGATGTAAAAAAAAAGATATGTAAGCTGAGAAGGCCCTGTAAATCCAAACGATGCAGGGCATATTAAATATGCGCTTCTTCAACCTCAGGATATGCACCATGTGCCAAAAGGATGGGCTAAAAGGGTGTCTATTCCTGTCTACGAAACAAATCTGCTGGTGTTACTTGAATTTTTTTCGAGTGCTCCTTGAAACGACGCGAAGCAATCGGTGTCGTTTCCGTCAACATTACCAGTTATGCCAGGAAAGCTCGAAAGTTTTGTCGTGCAGGATACTTCTTTTTTCCGGAATTAATGGGGGCAAGTCGACGTTTTGAGTAAGGGAATTAAATTGTTGCTGTCACAATGAAGCCTTATAATTTCCTCAAGGCTCTAAGAACCGACGTGTTCTATCTTATTTGGCGGAACGCATCGGTTCTTAGAGCCTTTACGTGTCGGCCACTGTCCCAGCGTGCATAAAAGATTCAGTGTTGATATAGAATAAACGGCGCTCTGAAAGCGGGTCCTTATGTTCGGCTTGGAATGCATGAATCACAACTTTAATTCATATGCTGCCGTCCCCACAGTTGGCTAAAAGTCTAAACATCCCAACCTAGCCGCCAGCGGTCTCAAGGGGCCCTATGTAGTACCACGAACGGAATGCGGACTGCTATTTCATGTTGGTCCTTCCTGATTGGTCAGTTCTTCCTGTCAAGCCATACCTGACCAATCCTTGAGCAATCCCGAATCCCTCATTGGTCGTTCCTGCTTTTAGAGGCAGAATCGATTAATCAAGGAGGATCAACCAAGGAATAGTATTCCGCATTCCGTAAGTTCTAAGGTACAGGCTCTGAAAAGACTTAGAAATTCGACTGCTCCTCGACAGTATCGTGCGTGTTTTCGTCTATGCTGAGTGCAATTCTGCTTTGCTGGTGGTAACTCTGGATTTTTAAAAGAAATGACAAGCAGTGCGCACAATTTGCTGGCTTACGAGCGCATGTGCAAACGCATTAATCTTAGAGGCGCGTTTGGGTAGACTCTCGTCTCGCGGTAATATTTTTTGTTTTTAGGAAGGAGAAGAGGGTGTAGGGGTGTCAAGGTTTGGTTCAAACTGCTTACCCCTTGCCACATCCATATCCGCAGGTCACAACGCCAGCCTACACACTCAGAATCGCTTGCGTGCTGCGTGGATCTTATAACGAGATTGGTGCGGCCGTGTATTGCTATTTCTGAAGTTTTGCGGTTGAGTTTAGAAATGATAAGGATAAACCAAGATAATATTGAAAATTTTAGATGCTTCGTACGTCAATGCAATACCGTTCCTACAAGGTAGGCAATAGGAAAGAGTTAAAAATCCGTTATTTCCTTACTCCTATATTGTTCTGAACATAGACCCAAAGTTTTAATTTCTGATAATATTAGCGACATGATATGAACAAGGTTTGTTTTGCAGTGCGTATTTGATAAAAAAATACAAGAAAATAACAAATGAAGTCTTGGGATTCATTCGCACCTTTTTCTTGCTCACTTACGGAAACTTCGACGTGAGTGAGTGAGTGAAATAACTGTTGTGTCCACAATAAACGCGTGAAAATTTTTAATCGTGAGGTGGACTGTCGAGATTGACATGTTAGCTGAAATTCCTTGTTGCATTCTGGAAGCGCCGGTAATTCTCTGTGTGTAGACGGTGACAATTAAGACTTCTTGTAAATAACATACACTTGTGTACTCGCACAGAAGCTCAACACTGAATCGACGACGACGGCATGGTAGCAAGAAAACCAGAAAATATATACGTGTGATGACGTTGATGACGGCGTTGATGGTAGTAAGAACATGTACATATTATCATGCGCATAACGCGTGACTCTTTTTGTTTCTGAAGTGCCAAACATGCGTGAGTGAGTACAATAAAGGGCGTCCATCTTTCTTTTTTATGACATCACATATGCGTCTGTGTACTTATTCGCCTGTGCGACGGTGCTCTTTCAGGTGTCACCCACCAAGGGCATTTTTGTACTCGCGAACAGTAGCAGAGGAAAATAAAAACACAAGGGGGGGGGGGGAAGGGGGGGGGGGGCAGAGGGAGTGGCATGATAACCACAAGAGTGTTCCATTCGCGTCGGACTACCGGAGGGCCGCCAAGGGTAAATAATGAGATGGGGCAAAGCAAGCGACGTCGGGAAAACAGCTCGATAACTATTTGTGTTGGATGACTATACGTCAAACGACCAAATGTGTTTACAGAAGCTAACAGTTCTTACTGTATAGAGCACAGGGACCTCTGGCGTGATGCGAGCTAACGCACGCGAAGAATGGCACTCTAGTAACAGCTGAAAGTCGCGCATGACAGTCGTCTACTAGTCCTGTTGTATTGTTCAGGTCCGGTTGGATTCTTTCTTTCTTTCTTTCTTTCTTTCTTTCTTTCTTTCTTTCTTTCTTTCTTTCTTTCTTTCTTTCTTTCTTTCTTTCTTTCTTTCTTTCTTTCTTTTTCCTTTCTTTCTTTCTTTCTTTCTTTTTTCTTTCTTTCTTTCTCGGTCACTGAGAAAATTCTCGACATGTGCGTGTCTGGGGCCATTGCCGCACTGGTCGCGGACGCTTAGAGTAGACATATAGGATCC
This sequence comes from Hyalomma asiaticum, assembly GCA_013339685.2. NCBI lineage: Eukaryota > Metazoa > Arthropoda > Arachnida > Ixodida > Ixodidae > Hyalomma > Hyalomma asiaticum. The sequence continues at coordinate 139,684,743 of CM023482.1, forward strand.
GTGGGGTGGTCTTTCCTTTAACAAAAGCTGCTACGGAAATTTCGTTTCTCGTTTGAAATACCCGTGAGGCCAATTACCGCGAACATAAGCATCCGACTGCTTTCTGGATTTCGGGCCGAGCCCAAACCTTACAGCAATGACTTGGCACGCGCCTATGGTGTACACTGCGTGGTTAGAGAGATGTGTCTAGAAGGAACAACTAGCCGCTCATCTTTTACCTTTCATTCATAGAATACATTTCTAAGTATTGCCGGAGGTAGGTTGTCTGTGACACAAGACGAATGCTATTGCATAACGCAAATAACGACCGGTGCCATAGTACAACCACCCACAACTGCTGCTGTTGAAGACCTGCCAGACTACGATCTGCCAACTGCTGAACATGAAGATCTACGAGACTTCGAAAGAGCTCTTCATGCCAGTGCTGTAAGTTATGTGCGCTCCTCGACAGGAAGGCTAGTTGTCACAGGAAACTGAATGTGGCACCCGGCCATAATCACCTCAGAAATATTTTAAACGCATGTGGCTTCACGTGCTGCCACCACGAAGAGGTGTGACATGCCCGTACCAGACACTGAAGCAGACACACTAAGAATAGCAATTTCAAAACGTGTATAACAAAGCACCCTTCAAAAGACGCAAACGGTATTATTCACTCCGCACGAGAACGGTCAATCCCTTCCCTCATTAAAGTAACAGTATACAGCCTGAAAGATCAAGCTTTCTTTCAAGCAGTACCATCTGAGAGATCAAATATGAATCTGGTACTCACTGGTATCCACCCCCCACGGGCCATAACGCACCGAGTCATGCCTCACAGCAACGCCGTTTAATTTCTCTCCCTTTTCAATAGAGAGCTCTGTCTCTCACACAGCGTAATTAATATAAATCCAAAAACGATTACTGTCCTTCGAGGATGCAGTTATTGCTCGGCACTTGACATGAGTCTTCTTCGCGTAAATAAAATACGTATAATAGAAAATCGCTGCAATTTACATCAGTTATAGACGTCCTAGAGTGTGAGACAACTTCTAAAAAAAATATTACACTAGCCTATACTAGAGGCACAAGGCTAGCGAAGCAGCGTAGTCATCTCTCCCAGAAGACGTGCTTGTCGTGGGTTGGAGGCAAGAGCCCAAGAGAAGAAGCGCGCGCACAAACGCGCATTGTTTTCGTCTACTTCATCTTGGCGCGGCGTAATTTGATTGGGGCGCGGTGGTGCGAGGATGAAAGAGTGACGTCACACCGGCTGTGGCGGCGGCGGAAATGTTGCTACGCGTGCACGTGTCTAGGGCGCGCCGTTCGCTGCACGCATTTATTCCAGCGTAAAAAAACCTTGTCTTAAAACGAGCCTCGTACGGAACCGACTGTGGATGAGTGGTTACGGCGCCGGGTTCGTAACCCGACGGTCGTACGTTCGATGCCCCAGCTCAACTACACAATTTTATTTTAAGTTTGGTTTATTCAACCGTACATCACTTCGTTTTAAAGCGCGCATCGCTTGCAGCTTGCCGTGGATGGGTGGTTAGGGCGGCGGATTTTTAACGCGGCGGTCGTAGGTTCGGTGTCCCAGCCAGATGACGTAATATTATGTTAGCACTGACATTTTCCTGCGATGCGAGCGGCGACGCAAAAATTACGAATAGCTTAGCAGCTTCGCTGATAAAAGCAAGCGCCCACAACATGACCGTTGTTGCGTGAGCATGGGCTTGCCCGATTCTCCCCACAAGTGGCGGAACACCAGGCGCCTTGCCGGCGCATCGTTGTACCGCGTTCCTGCCTGCGGAGATGGCCGTCTCAAGTGACACTGCGTGGCAGGAATGCGCACCGCTCCCCTCCAGCCAATATTTACGAGCCGCGGGAGGTGCTTCCCTGTCAACAGAGACCGCGGGTTTCGGACCAGGCCTTCGAGTTTGGGCCACACGCGCTCGCTTCTTGGAAGACGCCGGCCTGGTCACATGACCACCTACGGAGAGGCCGCCTTCGAGGCGTCGAGAGGGGAGTCAACCCCGGGCAGCGGACGAGAGAAGCTGCGCCGGAGCCGCCTGCATCTTCAGAGGGGCCTGGGGACCCCATTCTTGATTCTGTTAAATAAACAAAGTCGTAACCCTTCAACAGGTCCGCAGTCTGATCATAAACTCCCCAACAAACTGGTTGGCAGCGGCGGGATTAAGGAGGCTGGCGGACACCTGTTGAAGCGAAGGAACTCCGACGGTCCGGGATCTTCGAGTTCCGCTACGCAGACTAGGCAGGCCGGAAGACTCCACAACGAGCAAGTCGTCGATCCGGGATCGGCAGACGTGGCAACGTCTCCGGGAGACAAGGCCATCGGACGCTCGGACAAGGCCATCGGACAAGGCCATCGGGTGAACGCAGAAAACTTCGATGGTCCGGGACCATCGAATTTCGCTGCACAGGAGCGGCGAAAGAAAGCGGCGGGTTGAAAGAGCAGATCGAGCAAGCCGTCGATCCGTGATCGGCAGTTGTGGCAGCGTGTCCGGGAGACAAGGCCATCGGACGCTCGTGGTGTTGGTGAACGCAGAAAACTTCGACGGTCCGGGACCATCGAATTTCGCTGCGCAGGAGCGGCGAAAGAAGCGGCGGGAGCAAGTCGTCGATCCGGGATCGGCAGTTGTGGCAGCGTCTCCGGGAGACAAGGCCATAGCCCGCTCGTGGTATTGGCGAGTGCTGGAGCGACTTCACTGTTTGCCAGACGATTAGAACCTATCGGGCATTAAAATTTTCGTTTTACCACCACAGGGTGCGTGGCTAATTCGGAGGTTTGTGTAGTCGGCTCTCGCCTACCATGGATATCAGAAAACTCACAAAAGATGAATTGCTGCTGTTGGCGGGTGAACTCGGGGTGGAGTTAAACCAGAAAATGAGAAAACCCGAGATCCGCTGCCCAATTCAGGGAATTGATTTCGAAGAGGACGAAATCGAAGAGGCATGGGAAAAGATATGCCGCATGGAGAAAGAAAAGGCAGAAGCGAGAGAAAGGGTAGAACTGAGGGAGCAGAGACAAGCGGAGTTAGAGCTTGAGAGAGAACAGAGGAAAATTGAGCTTGAACTCGAAAGGATAAAGCTCGAGCAAGCAAGATTGGCGTCGGGAGCGAGCGCCGCCGCCGCTCAGTCCGACAATGTAAAGATGACCAGTTTGCTTCAGCCGTTCAGTGTGAGCAATGACATAGGTCTCTACCTCGTAAATTTCGAACGCATGTGCGAGAGACACTCATTCACCCGTGACACATGGCCACAAAGATTGCTTGCGTTGCTTCCAGGGGAGGCATCACAAGTTGTAGCTCGTCTTAGCGCTGATGAGGCATGTGACTATGATCAGGTGAAGTCAAGCCTGCTCGCTAAGTACAAGCTCTCTACCGAAGAATTTAGGAGGAGGTTCAGAACAGGTAGAAAGAAAGTAAATGAAAGCTTCGTTGAATTTGCTTGCAGCCTTACTTGGTGGAATGGGTAAAGGGCTCTGGAGCAAATGAAGACTTCGGCAAGCTCTTGAACTTAATTTGTCTTGAGCAATTTTACGAGACCTTGCCGGATCATATTCGCCTTTGGGTGAGAGATAGACATGTTGGCGTCTCAGTAAGGAAGGCAGCGCAGCTGGCTGATGAACATGTGGCGAGCCGAGGCTTCAAGGAGCCGAACATAGCCAGTCAGGGATATAGAAAGCTGCAAGTTGGGCAACAGCAGCATTCAAAAGTACAAAGAGATGTGCGTGATAGAGAGGGAAGAAAGGAGCTCTATTCACCCCACCCAAGCGCTCAGGTGGGCAAAGCAGAGGAGTTTAGAAAGTCAAGTAGCGAGACAGATGAATTGGAAAAGAGGAGGCCCATAATTTGCTACGTTTGCAAAGAGGAGGGCCACTTCGCCAGAAACTGCCGAAAGGAAAGGCCGGTGTTTGCGACCGTGAGCAACCACCCAGGCAATCATGAACTTCTTGAGCCATACACGAAAGACCTAGCTGTAAATGGCCAAACGTGTAAGGTGCTAAGAGATTTCGCTGCTACTATGGACGTAGTCCACCCGAAATACGTGTCAAGCGAGGACTACGTGTCGGAGTGTGCTTGGATACGTCAGGCTGTTAGTGAAAATTCAGTGTGCCTACCAATGGCCAGAGTTGAAATCGAGGGGCCCTTCGGCGCGTTGAAAACTGTGGCGGCAGTATCGAAAGGGCTGCCTGAAGAATATCCTTATCTCTTTTCCAACAAATCTGAGTCTCTTTTTAACGAGCAGGGCAAATCGTTTGCAGACGTGGAGGCTCAGGTACTTGCTCTCACGCGGTCGAAAGCTCGACAGCTTTCAGCACATCTACGCTACGCGGACAAAGAGGAGGAACCTAATATGGATGAACCCGTGTGTGCGGAAAATGGAGGAGAGCGCGTGGAAATTAGAGAACGTAAAAGTGGAGAGGAAAAGAAAAGCAGTACTGTCGGGGAACGTCGGCAGGAAGGCGCTGAGCGTAGTAGGCTAGCTATAACTCAGGATGAGAGCACCTTGGTAAGGCCGACTACGAGTTCTTTTTCTAAATTACTTAATGTCAATCAAGATGCACTGAGGGCTGCTCAGAAAAATGATCCAACACTAGACACTTGGCACACCAACACTTGGCAGCGGCGGCAGCTTGTGGAAACATCTGCTAATTGTGGAATCCTGCTTTTACAGTTGCCATGCTCTGCTGATGCAAGCTACCGTACGTGCCTTTCAACTTCGCCCTGTACAAGTGCGGAGCCGTGTAAAGAGTGCCACACCGAAAGCCCTGACGTGCTGATCATCTGGCCAGCCGCTACAACGAACATTGTCCAGCGCATGCGCACATAGCGCGTTGCTGAAGCCGAAATAAGGGGGCGTTTTGCTTCTCTGCGGTCACTTGGCAGCGGCGGCAGCTTGTGGAAACATCTGCTAATTATGGAATCCTGCTTTTACAGTTGCCATGCTCTGCTGATGCAAGCTACCGTACGTGCCTTTCAACTTCGCCCTGTACAAGTGCGGAGCCGTGTAAAGAGTGCCACACCGAAAGCCCTGACGTGCTGATCATCTGGCCAGCCGCTACAACGAACATTGTCCAGCGCATGCGCACATAGCGCGTTGCCGAAGCCGAAATAAGGGGGCGTTTTGCTTCTCTGCGGTCACTTGGCAGCGGCGGCAGCTTGTGGAAACATCTGCTAATTGTGGAATCCTGCTTTTACAGGTTGGTCTTCAAAGCACTTCTTTTTATTGTAGTAAGAATCAACCTACAATGCTGCTGCCATAGTTCTGTCTTAGTAATGATTGTTCTTTGACACTTTCCAAAGGCTGTTTGTGCTCTTTTCCCAGTGGTACTTATGGCCCATACCTGCATTTCATGTCAATTACCCGTTCATAAGGAAGAAGGGTCGGTGCAGTGCTCAGAGTGCTCGTGCGAATACCACTTTGGCAAGTGCGCTGGGATAGCGGAGAAATCATTTAAAACAAAATCAGAAAGTGCCAAAACGAACTGGAGATGCCAAACCTGCAGAAACGCTGGAGCACGCGGGGCTCACAGCGAAGCTGACACGGACGTTCTCGTGGCTATCAACCAAAAGCTTGAAAGCCTGCCTGCTTTAGTTGCAAAAGTCAGTGATATGGAAAAATCTCTCCAGTTTATATCGGTAAAGTTTGACGAGTTTGAACAAAGGATAATACGACAGGACACTGAAATAAAGGCTCTCAGAACGCGGGTGACTGAGCTAGAAGAAAAGGATATGGCTAACAACACAGTAAAAAGTGAGCTCCAGCGACAGGTAAATGACCTAGAATTTTGCAGCCGGCGGCTTAATCTGGAAGTACATGGTGTCCCAGTTGTTCCGGGCGAGAACCTATTATCATCACTAGATCAGATTGCTGACACACTTCGAGTCCCTCGGCTGACTGATTCTGATGTCGCATCAGCTCACCGTCTGCCAGCAAAGCAAGATAAAGTTCCGGGAATTATAATCGGGTTTGCCAAGCAACAGACGAGGGACAATTGGCCCCGCCACGGTGGTCTAGTGGTTATGGCACTCGGCTGCAGATCCGAAGGTCGCGGGACCGAATCCCGGCCGCGGCGGCTGCATATCGATGGAGGCGAAATGTTGAGGCCCGTGTGCTGTGCGATGTCAGTGCACGTTAAAGAACCCCAGGTGGTCGAAATTTCCGGAGCCCTCCACTACAGCGTCTCTCATAATCAGAACTGGTTTTGGGACGTTAAACCCCACAAATCAAATCAATCAGACGAGGGACAATTGGCTGCAGAAAAAGAACGCGCTCAAGAACACTGAACCGAAAGTATTCATTCAAGAAAATTTAACTCACTATCACAGAGAGCTTTTCCGAGCCACGAAAGACAAAGCAAAAGAAAAAGGCTATGCTTTCGTTTGGTATGCAAATGGAAAAGTTCTTGCTCGAAAGGTCAGTGGTGGAACTGCAATGGTTATTAGGAGCAAAGATGACCTTGATAAGTTATAACTAATGCATATTGTGTGCTTCTGTGTTCAAAGAAAGCGTGATGGATGAAACGTGCTATTATTTGTCTAGTGATGTGAGCCGTGCAGTGTCCAAGTTCTCGGCAGCTTCTCAGAAATGTATCCACTTAAATACTAGATCAGTGAAAAACAAAGTACTATGTCTAGAAGAATTTTTCGCCGGCTTCTCATTTCATTTTACTGCGATTTTGCTAACCGAGACTTGGAGCACATGTGACTATGATGTATTTAGACTGAAAGACTATACCACATATTACGTAAATAGACAACATATTCGTGGCGGTGGTGTTGCTTTGTTACTTAGAAATGAAATAGAAGGTGAAATACTTGAATCGTACACTGTAATAACCCCAGATTACGAAATTCTCACGGTTTGTACCCAAAGCACTGTGTTTTCTGTGTGCTACCGACCCCCAGACGGAAATGTTTCCTTATTTCTTGAGTTTTATGACCTGTTTCTCACTTCTGTGGTTCAGAGTCATAATGAGAAAACTTTAATAGCTTGTGGGGATTTCAACATTGACATGAGCATCCCCAGTCCCTCTGCTAAAGATTTTAATACGACCATTATGTCTGATGGTTTTGTTAATCTCATTAATATGCCAACAAGAGTCACAAGCGAAAGTCATTCTGTACTTGATTTGGTTATCACTAATTCTATGCAGTTCAATATTGTTTCGGGCGTTTTATCGTGTTCTATAAGTGATCACCTTCCCGTGTTTGTATGCATAGAGAAGCCTGGCAAAATAGCGAACAAATCCACACCAATCACACGCCAAGCAATTAGAGACATCACTGACACTTTTTAGCAACGAACTTATGAAAATTAACTGGGGCCAGATAGCTGAACTAGATGATGCAAATTTAGCCTATAATATGTTTATTGATACCTTTAAACGGATATACCATGCCTGTTTTCCCCTTGTGACGCACACAAAAAGTCGCAGAATCCGCAAACCATGGATAACGCCCGAGCTTCGTAGAGAAATACAAGTCAAACAAAAGTTATACAGGAAATTTCTGGGCACTCGACAGGCTGAAGATCTTGCTGTCTTCAAGAAATATAGAAACAAGTTGAGCAAAAAACTACGATCTGCTCGAAATCTGTACCACTTAAGGCTTCTAGATGTCAATATTGCGCGGCCTAGTGTGCTATGGTCAAGGCTAAACACGCTGTTGCAGCGGAATAGTGGACACACTGCATTAACTAAATTAACTATTGATGGAAAGGAAGTTTCTGGCGCGGAATTGGCTAACCTATTCAATACGTTTTTAACAAACATGACTGCTAAATCTGCTCAAAGTGATGCCTGCAAGTATATAAGCGGTGAAAATAGTGAATCTATTTTTCTCTGTCCGGTTACGGAAGGGGAAGTAGTAACGGTGATCAAAAATCTCAATAACAGCAGTAGCTGTGACATTGATGACATTCAAATACGCCCGGTGAAGTATGTAGTTGAAATAATCGCCCCCATACTTGCTCGTATCTTTAATATATGCTTGGCGAGTGCAATTTTTCCCCGAAAAATGCAGTTAGCGAAAGTTGTTGTCCTTTACAAAAAAGGTGATCGAAATGTTCTTGGTAACTACAGACCAATTTCGATTCTGCCGGTGTTTTCAAAGGTCCTTGAAAAAATGATTCATTTGCGTCTGTCAAAGTTCATTAATAAATATAACCTGCTTACGCCATCTCAATTTGGTTTCTGTAAAAACAAATCAACTGAGTCTGCATTGCTCGAACAAAAAGAATATATAATAACACAACTAGAAAGCGAACTTATTGTCGTTTGTCTATTTGTGGATTTTTCGAAGGCCTTTGACCTCGTGGACCATAACATCTTGCTAAGTAAATTGCAGTGTTATGGTTTCCGAGGGAAAGCGTTATCATTACTGAACTCCTATCTATCATTTAGGCAACAAGTAGTATTAATTAATGGCATACAGTCTGAAGCAAAACGTCTCTTATGCGGTGTCCCTCAAGGAAGTATACTAGGGCCTTTACTCTTCAACATTTATGTAAATGATATTGTAAACATTAACTCAAACGCAAAGTTCGTCATCTATGCGGATGATACAAGTCTATTTTTTGCTGGAAATAGCATTCATGACCTTATTGATCAACGTAACGCCGCAACGAAAGCTCTTGAAGTTTGGTCCGCTGCTAACTTAATGAAGATCAACTAGGGTAAGACTAAGGCTGTCATTTTTAGGCCAAAAAAAAAAAAACTGATCCCGTCACATGAAGATATTATCCTGAATTCTCACCCTGTCGAAATTGTGGAGCAGTTCAAATGTCTAGGAGTCATATTTTCCTCCAGTATGGCATGGGATTATCATGTTGCCCACGTATCACTCAAAACAGCTCAAATTACTGGTGCTATAGGACGTTTAAAGTATATCCTTCCCACACAAACTAGGATGCTGATATACAACTCAATTTTCAACTCGCATTTAAATTATTGCCAGTTAGTTTGGGGTACTACAACGTTCACTAACCTCGAACGCCTTCACTTAATCCAGAAAAGATATCTCAGACACATGTATAACTCACCATACCAATGTCCAACTGCAGCTTTATTCAGTCAGTCTGGAGTGATTAAAGTACACAACCTTTATAAATATCGCCTTAGTGTCCTCTTTAAATCGGAAATAAGAAAGAATATAAGTAACCTCGGGAAATTAGCGGAACTAAGGAACAAATCAGTGGGCTACCTAACAAGACATGGTGAAGAATGGTTCGTGCCGAAGCCTCGACTTAACCTTGGAAAAGAACGCCTTCATTATACTCTTCCGTCTCTGCTGAATAGTTATGCTCTTACTGATTTCGATTTGTTTACCTGTACTCGCAAAGAACTTCACGCTAAGTATTTAGATAACATGGCTTCAGTTTCGGTTTAAGTTTATTTATATGTACATAGTGTTGATTCGCGTATTATCTGGTGATCCATGTATAATTATGTAATCCTTACGTTTTGAATTGTATAATTTCTGCAACTGCCTCCCTGCTGTACTTTAGGTTTGTAGGCTTGTCAAGCTGCCTTTAAGCAGCTTTTACCTGCAACCCCCTCCATCTGTATTTGTAAGATGGAAAATAAATTGAAATTGAAGGTCATGTATAGCAGCGTGGGCGAGGGTGTCTCGTCAAAGAACATTAGATTCACTGAGAGGAACGGTGTAATCTATCGGAACTACAAGGACAAAAGGGGCAGGAACTTTGATCAAGTAGTGGTACCGGCAGATTATCGGAAAGATCTGCTGAGCCTCTGTCACGATCACCCGTGGGCAGGCCACCTCGGTGTGAACAAAACTAGAAACAGGCTGCTCCAGGAATTCTATTGGCCAGGCTGTTCCAGAGACGTTCAGAATTTTGTGCAGACATGTCAAACTTGTCAAAAGGTAGGAAAATCCAATGACAAATGGAAGGCCCCGATGGTAAGGGCACCTATAATTTCGGAGCCCTTCTCCAGGGTTGTTGTAGATATTGTTGGACCCCTGCCTAAGACCAGGGCTGGGTACAAATACATTTTGACCTTTTTGTGCCCAGCAACTAAATTTCCCGAAGCAATACCTTTGAGAGGGTACTTCAGTGCAGGTCGTGGACGCCTTACTGACAATATTCTCCCGTATGGGTTTCCCCGCAGAGATACAGTCAGACCAAGGCACGACTTTCACAAGTGCACTTACGACCACTTTTCTCGAGAAATGCGGGATAAGAATTTTACACAGCTCCGTGTATCACTCGCAAAGCAACAGTGTCGAGAGATGGCATTCAGTGCTCAAGAAAGTGCTGAGAGCATTGTGTAACGAAAGAAAAGCCGACTGGGACTGTTACCTTCCAGGAGCGCTTTTCGCTTTGCGCACTGTGCCGCATGAAGGGACCGGATTTGCTCCCGCGGAACTTGTGTATGGGAGAAATCTTAGAGGCCCACTGCAGCTAGTTCGGGATCTCTGGGAGGACAAGAGAGTCGAAAAGAGTGTAGTAGAATATGTACTGGAACTGTTGGGCCGACTAACTGAGACTCATGAAATTGTGAAGGCCAACTTGGAGGAAGCGCAAGTAGCTGCAAAGCGCTACTATGATAAAACAGCCAGAAAGAGGTTGTTCAAGGTTGGCGATAAGGTTATGATTTTGCGCACAAGTAGGCAGAATAAACTAGAAATCCTCTGGGATGGACCTGCCGAGATAATAGAATGCGTGTCTGAGGTAAATTACTTGGTAAGGTTACCTGGGCGGAGGCAGGAAGAACGCGTCTATCATGTCAATCTAATGAAACCATTCTTTGAAAGAAGGGAAATAGTTAGCATTGCTTTGAACGGCACTCAGGGCATTCCTGCAGAGGTGCCTTCGTTTGGCGGCGAAATAGCACCTACCGTGGAAGAAATCGTTGCCTGCTCTGTGGACAGTAGTCACTTGAGCAGCGCACAAGTTGAGGATTTACGGAGGGTCGTTGAGGAGTTCTTGGAATGCTTTACGGAGAAGCTTGGTCGAACTCACTTGGTGACACACGACATTGAACTAACATCAGAAGTCCCATTTAAGTCTAAAGCATATCGCATGTCCCCAAGGAGTCAGGAGATCATGAAAAGGGAGATCAACCGAATGCTTGATCTAGGAGTTATAAAACCAGGGAGCAGCGATTACTGCTCGCCTCTAATGTTGGTCGAAGTACCAGGAAAAGATCCGCGACCTTGTGTGGATTACAGGAAATTGAATGCTATAACTAAGGACGAGATTTATCCTTTGCCGAACATTGAGGAAAGGCTGGAGCTGGTGAGCAAGGCAATGTTATTTCCACCTTTGATTTAGTGAGAGGCTATCGGCAGGTGCCACTGACCGCAACAGCTAGTCGTTATGCAGCCTTCATAACGCCTTTCGGGACCTTTCCAGCCTGTACCATGAGTTTCGGCCTGAAAAATGCCCCATTCTGCTTTTCGAGGTTGATGGATAGAGTGCTTGAGGGCCTGAGTGATTTTGCCTTGCCTTACTTAGACGATGTGGCTGTTTTTTCGGATAACTGGAGCTCCCACGTGGAACACGTGAGAAAAGTATTGGAGCGACTAAGGACCGCTGGTTTGACAGTTAAGGCCGCAAAGTGCCAGTTGGGGCGAACCAGCGTCGTTTACCTTGGCCACGAGATAGGGCGCGGAAAGCGCGAGCCGATGAAAGCTAAAGTGGATGCTATATTGACTTTCCCAAAGCCCTTGACGAAAAGAGACATTAGATCATTTCTGGGAATGGCAGGATATTACCAGCATTATACCGCACTACTCGGAGCTTGCCAGTCCTCTTACCGATAGCTTACGCAAAAATGAACCGGAATCGGTGACTTGGACTAAGGCAAAAGAGGAGGCATTCTTGGAGTTGAAGAATGCTTTGTCGTCAGGACCAGTGTTGGCTTCGCCTGATTTCAGTCGCGGATTCATCCTCCAATGCGACGCCAGCAATCGTGGTCTTGGTGTGGTTCTTTCCCAGCTAAACAAAAAACGGCTGAGGAACACCCCGTGCTGTACCATCAGCCGAAAATTAACACCGAGAGAGGAGGCCTACAGCACGACGGAAAAAGAATGCCTGTGTATTGTTGGGCCGTTCAAAAACTTCGGTGCTATATTGAGGGGACTAAGTTTACCGGTAGAGACTGATCATTGCCCCTTGTCATGGCTTAAAGCAACGTCTGGAAAGAAAGGCGGGAAAAACCGGCCGGCTTTTGAGATGGAGTCTTATATTACAAGAGTTCAACTTCGAGATCAAATACAAAAAGGGGAGCGAAAACAAAAACGCAGATGGGCTCAGCAGGGGATTTTGAGTGGCTACGGGAAATTCTGCGCAACGACCGCCCACGTTTCCTGTAATTTTCGCCCTATATATGTTCTGTGTGGTTTGCCGAGAGCCGAGTACACACTCGCGGAAAAATACTTTGGAAAAAAAAGCAAAGAAGTTTAAGTAAACTGTCTGGCAGCCAGGTCGTTTCGGTGCTGCCATTCCCGAGCGTTTTGCGAGTCCGTGATTGTGTTTGGTGCTGGTGTGGAGACCAGTGTTCGGCCAGGCGTGTTTCCTTCTTCCGACCCTGCCTCAGCGGAAGCAGCCTCGTCGAAGGACTTCATCGGGGGGGGAGGAGTCCGTTGCGTGAGCATGGGCTTGCCCGATTCTCCCCACAAGTGGCGGAACACCAGGCGCCTTGCCGGCGCATCGTTGTACCGCGTTCCTGCCTGCGGAGATGGCCGTCTCAAGTGACACTGCGTGGCAGGAATGCGCACCGCTCCCCTCCCGCCAATATTTACGAGCCGCGGGAGGTGCTTCCCTGTCAACAGAGACCGCGGGTTTCGGACCAGGCCTTCGAGTTTGGGCCACACGCGCTCGCTTCTTGGAAGACGCCGGCCTGGTCACGAGACCACCTACGGAGAGGCCGCCTTCGAGGCGTCGAGAGGGGAGTCAACCCCGGGCAGCGGACGAGAGAAGCTGCGCCGGAGCCGCCTGCATCTTCAGAGGGGCCTGGGGACCCCATTCTTGATTCTGTTAAATAAACAAAGTCGTAACCCTTCAACAGGTCCGCAGTCTGATCATAAACTCCCCAACAAACTGGTTGGCAGCGGCGGGATTAAGGAGGCTGGCGGACACCTGTTGAAGCGAAGGAACTCCGACGGTCCGGGATCTTCGAGTTCCGCTACGCAGACTAGGCAGGCCGGAAGACTCCACAACGAGCAAGTCGTCGATCCGGGATCGGCAGACGTGGCAACGTCTCCGGGAGACAAGGCCATCGGACGCTCGGACAAGGCCATCGGACAAGGCCATCGGGTGAACGCAGAAAACTTCGATGGTCCGGGACCATCGAATTTCGCTGCACAGGAGCGGCGAAAGAAAGCGGCGGGTTGAAAGAGCAGATCGAGCAAGCCGTCGATCCGGGATCGGCAGTTGTGGCAGCGTCTCCGGGAGACAAGGCCATCGGACGCTCGTGGTGTTGGTGAACGCAGAAAACTTCGACGGTCCGGGACCATCGAATTTCGCTGCGCAGGAGCGGCGAAAGAAGCGGCGGGAGCAAGTCGTCGATCCGGGATCGGCAGTTGTGGCAGCGTCTCCGGGAGACAAGGCCATCGCCCGCTCGTGGTATTGGTGAGTGCTGGAGCGACTTCACTGTTTGCCAGACGATTAGAACCGGGTTCTATCGGGCATTAAAATTTTCGTTTTACCACCACAGGGTGCGTGGCTAATTCGGAGGTTTGTGTAGTCGGCTCTCGCCTACCATGGATATCAGAAAACTCACAAAAGATGAATTGCTGCTGTTGGCGGGTGAACTCGGGGTGGAGTTAAACCAGAAAATGAGAAAACCCGAGATCCGCTGCGCAATTCAGGGAATTGATTTCGAAGAGGACGAAATCGAAGAGGCATGGGAAAGATATGCCGCATGGAGAAAGAAAAGGCAGAAGCGAGAGAAAGGGTAGAACTGAGGGAGCAGAGACAAGCGGAGTTAGAGCTTGAGAGAGAACAGAGGAAAATTGAGCTTGAACTCGAAAGGATAAAGCTCGAGCAAGCAAGATTGGCGTCGGGAGCGAGCGCCGCCGCCGCTCAGTCCGACAATGTAAAGATGACCAGTTTGCTTCAGTCGTTCAGTGTGGGCAATGACATAGGTCTCTACCTCGTAAATTTCGAACGCATGTGCGAGAGACACTCATTCACCCGTGACACATGGCCACAAAGATTGCTTGCGTTGCTTCCAGGGGAGGCATCACAAGTTGTAGCTCGTCTTAGCGCTGATGAGGCATGTGACTATGATCAGGTGAAGTCAAGCCTGCTTGCTAAGTACAAGCTCTCTACCGAAGAATTTAGGAGGAGGTTCAGAACAGGTAGAAAGAAAGTAAATGAAAGCTTCGTTGAATTTGCTTGCAGCCTTACTTGGTGGAATGGGTAAAGGGCTCTGGAGCAAATGAAGACTTCGGCAAGCTCTTGAACTTAATTTGTCTTGAGCAATTTTACGAGACCTTGCCGGATCATATTCGCCTTTGGGTGAGAGATAGACATGTTGGCGTCTCAGTAAGGAAGGCAGCGCAGCTGGCTGATGAACATGTGGCGAGCCGAGGCTTCAAGGAGCCGAACATAGCCAGTCAGGGATATAGAAAGCTGCAAGTTGGGCAACAGCAGCATTCAAAAGTACAAAGAGATGTGCGTGATAGAGAGGGAAGAAAGGAGCTCTATTCACCCCACCCAAGCGCTCAGGTGGGCAAAGCAGAGGAGTTTAGAAAGTCAAGTAGCGAGACAGATGAATTGGAAAAGAGGAGGCCCATAATTTGCTACGTTTGCAAAGAGGAGGGCCACTTCGCCAGAAACTGCCGAAAGGAAAGGCCGGTGTTTGCGACCGTGAGCAACCACCCAGGCAATCATGAACTTCTTGAGCCATACACGAAAGACCTAGCTGTAAATGGCCAAACGTGTAAGGTGCTAAGAGATTCCGCTGCTACTATGGACGTAGTCCACCCGAAATACGTGTCAAGCGAGGACTACGTGTCGGAGTGTGCTTGGATACGTCAGGCTGTTAGTGAAAATTCAGTGTGCCTACCAATGGCCAGAGTTGAAATCGAGGGGCCCTTCGGCGCGTTGAAAACTGTGGCGGCAGTATCGAAAGGGCTGCCTGAAGAATATCCTTATCTCTTTTCCAACAAATCTGAGTCTCTTTTGAACGAGCAGGGCAAATCGTTTGCAGACGTGGAGGCTCAGGTACTTGCTCTCACGCAGTCGAAAGCTCGACAGCTTTCAGCACAACTAC
The DNA here is from genome assembly GCA_013339685.2 of Hyalomma asiaticum. NCBI lineage: Eukaryota > Metazoa > Arthropoda > Arachnida > Ixodida > Ixodidae > Hyalomma > Hyalomma asiaticum. The sequence goes on from CM023482.1 coordinate 139,699,990, forward strand.
GCTACGCGGACAAAGAGGAGGAACCTAATATGGATGAACCCGTGTGTGCGGAAAATGGAGGAGAGCGCGTGGAAATTAGAGAACGTAAAAGTGGAGAGGAAAAGAAAAGCAGTACTGTCGGGGAACGTCGGCAGGAAGGCGCTGAGCGTAGTAGGCTAGCTATAACTCAGGATGAGAGCACCTTGGTAAGGCCGACTACGAGTTCTTTTTCTAAATTACTTAATGTCAATCAAGATGCACTGAGGGCTGCTCAGAAAAATGATCCAACACTAGACACTTGGCACACCAACACTTGGCAGCGGCGGCAGCTTGTGGAAACATCTGCTAATTGTGGAATCCTGCTTTTACAGTTGCCATGCTCTGCTGATGCAAGCTACCGTACGTGCCTTTCAACTTCGCCCTGTACAAGTGCGGAGCCGTGTAAAGAGTGCCACACCGAAAGCCCTGACGTGCTGATCATCTGGCCAGCCGCTACAACGAACATTGTCCAGCGCATGCGCACATAGCGCGTTGCCGAAGCCGAAATAAGGGGGCGTTTTGCTTCTCTGCGGTCACTTGGCAGCGGCGGCAGCTTGTGGAAACATCTGCTAATTGTGGAATCCTGCTTTTACAGTTGCCATGCTCTGCTGATGCAAGCTACCGTACGTGCCTTTCAACTTCGCCCTGTACAAGTGCGGAGCCGTGTAAAGAGTGCCACACCGAAAGCCCTGACGTGCTGATCATCTGGCCAGCCGCTACAACGAACATTGTCCAGCGCATGCGCACATAGCGCGTTGCCGAAGCCGAAATAAGGGGGCGTTTTGCTTCTCTGCGGTCACTTGGCAGCGGCGGCAGCTTGTGGAAACATCTGCTAATTGTGGAATCCTGCTTTTACAGGTTGGTCTTCAAAGCACTTCTTTTTATTGTAGTAAGAATCAACCTACAATGCTGCTGCTGCTGCCATAGTTCTGTCTTAGTAATGATTGTTCTTTGACACTTTCCAAAGGCTGCCTTGTTTGTGCTCTTTTCCCAGTGGTACTTATGGCCCATACCTGCATTTCATGTCAATTACCCGTTCGTAAGGAAGAAGGGTCGGTGCAGTGCTCAGAGTGCTCGTGCGAATACCACTTTGGCAAGTGCGCTGGGATAGCGGAGAAATCATTTAAAACAAAATCAGAAAGTGCCAAAACGAACTGGAGATGCCAAACCTGCAGAAACGCTGGAGCACGCGGGGCTCACAGCGAAGCTGACACGGACGTTCTCGTGGCTATCAACCAAAAGCTCGAAAGCCTGCCTGCTTTAGTTGCAAAAGTCAGTGATATGGAAAAATCTCTCCAGTTTATATCGGTAAAGTTTGACGAGTTTGAACAAAGGATAATACGACAGGACACTGAAATAAAGGCTCTCAGAACGCGGGTGACTGAGCTAGAAGAAAAGGATATGGCTAACACCACAGTAAAAAGTGAGCTCCAGCGACAGGTAAATGACCTAGAATTTCGCAGCCGGCGGCTTAATCTGGAAGTACATGGTGTCCCAGTTGTTCCGGGCGAGAACCTATTATCATCACTAGATCAGATTGCTGACACACTTCGAGTCCCTCGGCTGACTGATTCTGACGTCGCATCAGCTCACCGTCTGCCAGCAAAGCAAGATAAAGTTCCGGGAATTATTATCCGGTTTGCCAAGCAACAGACGAGGGACAATTGGCTGCAGAAAAAGAACGCGCTCAAGAACACTGAACCGAAAGTATTCATTCAAGAAAATTTAACTCACTATCACAGAGAGCTTTTCCGAGCCACGAAAGACAAAGCAAAAGAAAAAGGCTATGCTTTCGTTTGGTATGCAAATGGAAAAGTTCTTGCTCGAAAGGTCAGTGGTGGAACTGCAATGGTTATTAGGAGCAAAGATGACCTTGATAAGTTATAACTAATGCATATTGTATGCTTCTGTGTTCAAAGAAAGCGTGATGGATGAAACGTGCTATTATTTGTCTAGTGATGTGAGCCGTGCAGTGTCCAAGTTCTCGGCAGCTTCTCAGAAATGTATCCACTTAAATACTAGATCAGTGAAAAACAAAGTACTATGTCTAGAAGAATTTTTCGCCGGCTTCTCATTTCATTTTACTGCGATTTTGCTAACCGAGACTTGGAGCACATGTGACTATGATGTATTTAGACTGAAAGACTATACCACATATTACGTAAATAGACAACATATTCGTGGCGGTGGTGTTGCTTTGTTACTTAGAAATGAAATAGAAGGTGAAATACTTGAATCGTACACTGTAATAACCCCAGATTACGAAATTCTCACGGTTTGTACCCAAAGCACTGTGTTTTCTGTGTGCTACCGACCCCCAGACGGAAATGTTTCATTATTTCTTGAGTTTTATGACCTGTTTCTCACTTCTGTGGTTCAGAGTCATAATGAGAAAACTTTAATAGCTTGTGGGGATTTCAACATTGACATGAGCATCCCCAGTCCCTCTGCTAAAGATTTTAATACGACCATTATGTCTAATGGTTTTGTTAATCTCATTAATATGCCAACAAGAGTCACAAGCGAAAGTCATTCTGTACTTGATTTGGTTATCACTAATTCTATGCAGTTCAATATTGTTTCGGGCGTTTTATCGTGTTCTATAAGTGATCACCTTCCCGTGTTTGTATGCATAGAGAAGCCTGGCAAAATAGCGAACAAATCCACACCAATCACACGCCAAGCAATTACAGAGACATCACTGACACTTTTTAGCAACGAACTTATGAAAATTAACTGGGGCCAGATAGCTGAACTAGATGATGCAAATTTAGCCTATAATATGTTTATTGATACCTTTAAACGGATATACCATGCCTGTTTTCCCCTTGTGACGCACACAAAAAGTCGCAGAATCCGCAAACCCTGGATAACGCCCGAGCTTCGTAGAGAAATACAAGTCAAACAAAAGTTATACAGGAAATTTTTGGGCACTCGACAGGCTGAAGATCTTGCTGTCTTCAAGAAATATAGAAACAAGTTGACCAAAAAACTACGATCTGCTCGAAATCTGTACCACTTAAGGCTTCTAGATGTCAATATTGCGCGGCCTAGTGTGCTATGGTCAAGGCTAAACACGCTGTTGCAGCGGAATAGTGGACACACTGCATTAACTAAATTAACTATTGATGGAAAGGAAGTTTCTGGCGCGGAATTGGCTAACTTATTCAATACGTTTTTAACAAACATGACTGCTAAATCTGCTCAAAGTGATGCCTGCAAGTATATAAGCGGTGAAAATAGTGAATCTATTTTTCTCTGTCCGGTTACGGAAGGGGAAGTAGTAACGGTGATCAAAAATCTCAATAACAGCAGTAGCTGTGACATTGATGACATTCAAATACGCCCGGTGAAGTATGTAGTTGAAATAATCGCCCCCATACTTGCTCATATCTTTAATATATGCTTGGCGAGTGCAATTTTTCCCCAAAAAATGCAGTTAGCGAAAGTTGTTGTCCTTTACAAAAAAGGTGATCGAAATGTTCTTGGTAACTACAGACCAATTTCGATTCTGCCGGTGTTTTCAAAGGTCCTTGAAAAAATGCTTCATTTGCGTCTGTCAAAGTTCATTAATAAATATAACCTGCTTACGCCATCTCAATTTGGTTTCTGTAAAAACAAATCAACTGAGTCTGCATTGCTCGAACAAAAAGAATATATAATAACACAACTAGAAAGCAAACTTATTGTCGTTGGTCTATTTGTGGATTTTTCGAAGGCCTTTGACCTCGTGGACCATAACATCTTGCTAAGTAAATTGCAGTATTATGGTTTCCGAGGGAAAGCGTTATCATTACTGAACTCCTATCTATCATTTAGGCAACAAGTAGTATTAATTAATGGCATACAGTCTGAAGCAAAACGTCTCTTATGCGGTGTCCCTCAAGGAAGTATACTAGGGCCTTTACTCTTCAACATTTATGTAAATGATATTGTAAACATTAACTCAAACGCAAAGTTCGTCATCTATGCGGATGATACAAGTCTATTTTTTGCTGGAAATAGCATTCATGACCTTATTGATCAATGTAACGCCGCAACGAAAGCTCTTGAAGTTTGGTCCGCTGCTAACTTAATGAAGATCAACGAGGGTAAGACTAAGGCTGTCATTTTTAGGCCAAAAAATAAACTGATCCCGTCACATGAAGATATTATCCTGAATTCTCACCCTGTCGAAATTGTGGAGCAGTTCAAATGCCTAGGAGTCATATTTTCCTCCAGTATGGCATGGGATTATCATGTTGCCCACGTATCACTCAAAACAGCTCAAATTACTGGTGCTATAGGACGTTTAAAGTATATCCTTCCCACACAAACTAAGATGCTGATATACAACTCAATTTTCAACTCGCATTTAAATTATTGCCAGTTAGTTTGGGGTACTACAACGTTCACTAACCTCGAACGCCTTCACTTAATCCAGAAAAGATATCTCAGACACATGTATAACTCACCATACCAATGTCCAACTGCAGCTTTATTCAGTCAGTCTGGAGTGATTAAAGTACACAACCTTTATAAATATCGCCTTAGTGTCCTCTTTAAATCGGAAATAAGAAAGAATATAAGTAACCTCGGGAAATTAGCGGAACTAAGGAACAAATCAGTGGGCTACCTAACAAGACATGGTGAAGAATGGTTCGTGCCGACGCCTCGACTTAACCTTGGAAAAGAACGCCTTCATTATACTCTTCCGTCTCTGCTGAATAGTTATGCTCTTACTGATTTCGATTTGTTTACCTGTACTCGCAAAGAACTTCACGCTAAGTATTTAGATAACATGGCTTCAGTTTCGGTTTAAGTTTATTTATATGTACATAGTGTTGATTCGCGTATTATCTGGTGATCCTTGTATAATTATGTAATCCTTACGTTTTGAATTGTATAATTTCTGCAACTGCCTCCCTGCTGTACTTTAGGTTTGTAGGCTTGTCAAGCTACCTTTAAGCAGCTTTTACCTGCAACGCCCTCCATCTGTATTTGTAAGATGGGAAATAAATTGAAATTGAAATTGAAGGTCATGTATAGCAGCGTCGGCGAGGGTGTCTCGTCAAAGAACATTAGATTCACTGAGAGGAACGGTGTAATCTATCGGAACTACAAGGACAAAAGGGGCAGGAACTTTGATCAAGTAGTGGTACCGGCAGATTATCGGAAAGATCTGCTGAGCCTCTGTCACGATCACCCGTGGGCAGGCCACCTCGGTGTAAACAAAACTAGAAACAGGCTGCTCCAGGAATTCTATTGCCCAGGCTGTTCCAGAGACGTTCAGAATTTTGTGCAGACATGTCAAACTTGTCAAAAGGTAGGAAAATCCAATGACAAATGGAAGGCCCCGATGGTAAGGGCACCTATAATTTCGGAGCCCTTCTCCAGGGTTGTTGTAGATATTGTTGGACCCCTGCCTAAGACCAGGGCTGGGTACAAATACATTTTGACCTTTTTGTGCCCAGCAACTAAATTTCCCGAAGCAATACCTTTGAGAGGGTACTTCAGTGCAGGTCGTGGACGCCTTACTGACAATATTCTCCCGTATGGGTTTCCCCGCAGAGATACAGTCAGACCAAGGCACGACTTTCACAAGTGCACTTACGACCACTTTTCTCGAGAAATGCGGGATAAGAATTTTACACAGCTCCGTGTATCACCCGCAAAGCAACAGTGTCGAGAGATGGCATTCAGTGCTCAAGAAAGTGCTGAGAGCATTGTGTAACGAAAGAAAAGCCGACTGGGACTGTTGCCTTCCAGGAGCGCTTTTCGCTTTGCGCACTGTCCCTCATGAAGGGACCGGATTTGCTCCCGCGGAACTTGTGTATGGGAGAAATCTGAGAGGCCCACTGCAGCTAGTTCGGGATCTCTGGGAGGACAAGAGAGTCGAAAAGAGTGTAGTAGAATATGTACTGGAACTGTTGGGCCGACTAACTGAGACTCATGAAATTGTGAAGGCCAACTTGGAGGAAGCGCAAGTAGCTGCAAAGCGCTACTATGATAAAACAGCCAGAAAGAGGTTGTTCAAGGTTGGCGATAAGGTTATGATTTTGCGCCCAAGTAGGCAGAATAAACTAGAAGTCCTCTGGGATGGACCTGCCGAGATAATAGAATGCGTGTCTGAGGTAAATTACCTGGTAAGGTTACCTGGGCGGAGGCAGGAAGAACGCGTCTATCATGTCAATCTAATGAAACCATTCTTTGAAAGAACGGAAATAGTTAGCATTGCTTTGAACGGCACTCAGGGCATTCCTGCAGAGGTGCCTTCGTTTGGCGGCGAAATAGCACCTACCGTGGAAGAAATCGTTGCCTGCTCTGTGGACAGTAGTCACTTGAGCAGCGCACAAGTTGAGGATTTACGGAGGGTCGTTGAGGAGTTCTTGGAATGCTTTACGGAGAAGCTTGGTCGAACTCACTTGGTGACACACGACATTGAACTAACATCAGAAGTCCCATTTAAGTCTAAAGCATATCGCATGTCCCCAAGGAGTCAGGAGATCATGAAAAGGGAGATCAACCGAATGCTTGATCTAGGAGTTATAAAACCAGGGAGCAGCGATTACTGCTCGCCTCTAATGTTGGTCGAAGTACCAGGAAAAGATCCGCGACCTTGTGTGGATTACAGGAAATTGAATGCTATAACTAAGGACGAGATTTATCCTTTGCCGAACATTGAGGAAAGGCTGGAGCTGGTGAGCAAGGCAATGTTTATTTCCACCTTTGATTTAGTGAGAGGCTATCGGCAGGTGCCACTGACCGCAACAGCTAGTCGTTATGCAGCCTTCATAACGCCTTTCGGGACCTTCCAGCCTACCATGAGTTTCGGCCTGAAAAATGCCCCATTCTGCTTTTCGAGGTTGATGGATAGAGTGCTTGAGGGCCTGAGTGATTTTGCCTTGACTTACTTAGACGATGTGGCTGTTTTTTCGGATAACTGGAGCTCCCACGTGGAACACGTGAGAAAAGTATTGGAGCGACTAAGGACCGCTGGTTTGACAGCTAAGGCCGCAAAGTGCCAGTTGGGGTGAACCAGCGTCGTTTACCTTGGCCACGAGATAGGGCGCGGAAAGCGCGAGCCGATGAAAGCTAAAGTGGATGCTATATTGACTTTCCCAAAGCCCTTGACGAAAAGAGACATTAGATCATTTCTGGGAATGGCAGGATATTACCAGCATTATATACCGCACTACTCGGAGCTTGCCAGTCCTCTTACCGATAGCTTACGCAAAAATGAACCGGAATCGGTGACTTGGACTAAGGCAAAAGAGGAGGCATTCTTGGAGTTGAAGAATGCTTTGTCGTCAGGACCAGTGTTGGCTTCGCCTGATTTCAGTCGCGGATTCATCCTCCAATGCGACGCCAGCAATCGTGGTCTTGGTGTCGTTCTTTCCCAGCTAAACAAAAACGGTGAGGAACACCCCGTGCTGTACATCAGCCGAAAATTAACACCGAGAGAGGAGGCCTACAGCACGACGGAAAAAGAATGCCTGTGTATTGTTTGGGCCGTTCAAAAACTTCGGTGCTATATTGAGGGGACTAAGTTTACAGTAGAGACTGATCATTGCCCCTTGTCATGGCTTAAAGCAACGTCTGGAAAGAAAGGCGGGAAAAACGGCCGGCTTTTGAGATGGAGTCTTATATTACAAGAGTTCAACTTCGAGATCAAATACAAAAAGGGGAGCGAAAACAAAAACGCAGATGGGCTCAGCAGGGGATTTTGAGTGGCTACGGGAAATTCTGCGCAACGACCGCCCACGTTTCCTGTAATTTTCGCCCTATATATGTTCTGTGTGGTTTGCCGAGAGCCGAGTACACACTCGCGGAAAAATAACTTTGGAAAAAAAGCAAAGAAGTTTTAAGTAAACTGTCTGGCAGCCAGGTCGTTTCGGTGCTGCCATTCCCGAGCGTTTTGCGAGTCCGTGATTGTGTTGGTGCTGGTGTGGAGACCAGTGTTCGGCCAGGCGTGTTTCCTTCTTCCGACCCTGCCTCAGCGGAAGCAGCCTCGTCGAAGGACTTCATCGGGGGGGAGGAGTCTGTTGCGTGAGCATGGGCTTGCCCGATTCTCCCCACAAGTGGCGGAACACCAGGCGCCTTGCCGGCGCATCATTGTACCGCGTTCCTGCCTGCGGAGATGGCCGTTTCAAGTGACACTGCGTGGCAGGAATGCGCACCGCTCCCCTCCCGCCAATATTTACGAGCCGCGGGAGGTGCTTCCCTGTCAACAGAGACCGCGGGTTTCGGACCAGGCCTTCGAGTTTGGGCCACACGCGCTCGCTTCTTGGAAGACGCCGGCCTGGTCACGTGACCACCTACGGAGAGGCCGCCTTCGAGGCGTCGAGAGGGGAGTCAACCCCGGGCAGCGGACGAGAGAAGCTGCGCCGGAGCCGCCTGCATCTTCAGAGGGGCCTGGGGACCCCATTCTTGATTCTGTTAAATAAACAAAGTCGTAACCCTTCAACAGGTCCGCAGTCTAATCATAAACTCCCCAACACCGTGTCGTTTCTCCGAGCTAATGCGAACTACTGTAATTACCATTTTTAGAGCTTTCCACATCGAAAGAACTCTTTGCAGATTGTAATTTGATACGGGTTTTGCTTTCCAAAACCAGCTATGATTGTGAGGCACACCCTATAGTAATTTTGACCACCTGGAGTCCTTCAACGTGCACCTAAATCTAAGTGCAAGTGTGTCTTTTTGCATTTCGCCCCCATCGAAATATGGCCGCCTAGGCCTGGGTAAGACATCGCGTTCTCAAGCTTACAAGACCAGCACCTAGTCGCTAGGGTGCCATGGCGGGCGACTTTGCCAATGTCACTGCGCTTATTATTCGATGCGTAGCTTCTGAAAACTGGTTATGGTAACTGAATCCGATATAGCTTTGACTCGATCAGCTGCTTCTCACTCCGTATTAAAACCCAACTCCTTAAATGTCACTTTCCGTAATTGGAATGTTATTAGTATAAATACATTTGCACGATTGGTGTCGTGCTCCAGTTCGTTTTTTGCATAGAGCGTATGTGCGCGCTTATTTCTTCTGCAGCAAGTGGATCGTCCTTCACTCAATGCCCTTGAAGCCTCTTCCTTTTTTTTTCTTGTCTTGGCTGGGGTTACACTAGCGCATTGGCATGCACGACAGGCCTGTCCGTGATCGGTGTGCAAGGCCCGAAAATTTGCATGAAAACGTGGTGAGTTACTCTAAACGTGACTTGCGTGCCTCTTCAGGGTAAAGTCAAGGTTTCGAGGCCGTTCAAATATTTAAGTACAATATCCCGGGTGTGTTTACGCGTTTCAATGGCACTGACTGCGGCAACAGTGCGATAAATTTACGATATATGAACGTCCAGATGTGTAGACTCTGTAGAGTGTACGGCGAGGGCTGGGCGGGCTGATTTTTATCTCGGAGAACTGCTGCAAGCGGCGTCTGCATTGGTCGTAGATGACGTGCAGCAGCCGTGCAATGCCTGAATGATAAGCTTATTCAGTTTCAGCTTTTCCAACTTTATTTGGGTTTGTGTTTATTTGAGCTTTATTTATGTTTTGTTCATTTGGGTGAAAGATTGTAGTTTGTTCAAAGAGGTATTGCCGAAAGTTTTCGATGCGTCAGATGTCTCTGTGTGTATACTTTAATTGTGTGTGGTTGATATTCATTCGAGTGCATAAAATATCCCGACTATTTGAATATCAACAACGTACTACTTACTATTTGCCATCAAATTTGACAACTCATCGTTAGAAAAAAGCTTCGCTGAAGCTCAGAAAAACGTCGTTTACATAAACAAGCCTAGTATTATTTTAATGCCTGCATGGTATTTACTCCACTAACTATTGGTTAGCTTAGAAAACATTCGTCAGACGATCAAGCAGCATATTTAAAGCGTTATCAAAGTAAGCAATGTTGTTTATACAAGTAATGAAATGTGTTTGGTTGGTTATGCTATGCAGTCGTGAGCGTGTGTGCTTTTTTACAGAGCGAGAGAGATGTAAGGAAAGGCAGGAAGGTTAACCAAATGCGCGTCAATTTACTACACTTCGCTGGAGAAAGGGACAACGGAGAGAAATGGAATGAAAGAAAGATAGGGAGACGAGCAGCAATCACGCGCACACTTTCACAAGCACATTTCCTAAAGGCGGGCGCACAGGCCTGTCAGGTTCAGGTACGTTAGTAACGCCTTAGTTGCCATCTGTGCCGTCGAAGCATATGGCCAGTGTCCAAGAGCCTTGGCTGCTGAAAACGGTTTCGAGTCCAGTCTGTTGAGTACCATTTGAAGATGGCAACGGAAGGATGTGTCGCGTCGGGATGGCTGACACATCTACTTGCAATTTTTGCGGAAGTGAAGAAACAGTTGAACACGTGGGGTACTTGCAGTCATTATGACACACTGCGCTTTCTTACAGGTTGATTTATTTATCTTGTGACCTTCTACGCTAACCTTCTCTATTGCTTTAGGGAAAGACAAACACACCTTATAAAAAAAGGTTACGTCATACTCATTTTAGCGTATTTACTGTTAAAAACCTCTATGCATGCCTCATAATAAAACCTATAGATAGTTGGTGGTCATATAAGAATATAGTCCTGATACCTTTACGTACCAAATCCGAGATTACATACCAGGCAACTTGAACCCAACGAATGACAAAGTTGAAACAAAAAGGTTGCGCGAAGAAAGACAATCACAAGGTAGGGTACAGGGACAAGCGCAAAGGTATGTCTGAAATATGTTCGATGTGTTCTCTCATACAAGTTCTGCTCTTTAGTAAAAGAAATGTAAATATTTTTACGTTTTATGATCGGTATGGTAGGTCGTGCCCTGCAATGTCTGTTTCATAGCTGATTTTGTTAGTTGAGCGTTGCGGGATTGATGAAGCTGCTGAAATATAATTTTCCTCGTCATCGCCGCCCCTGTGGCACCAATCAATGTATACTGATGTGATAGCAAGATTTCATCGAACACTGAGATTGAACGGGCGTTAGAGTGAGGGACAATGTCTCTGGTATCAGCAAATTACCTTTCTACAATACCAAAATCACCGTTCTTGCGCAGAGAAGAGGCTTAGAAAACTTGAAAACTTCCAAGGGAAAAATGCAGGTATACACACTAATACCCCTGACGTCAGAAATATTTGAGGTGTCAGCTGTGATGTACGTAAATGTGATGAAAAAAAAATACGCGTTGTGTTTCAAAAGGAGCCAGAGGTACAACATAGCATATTTCAAAGCATTTGATTGCCTCAGTGAGGCGGAAATGCGGGAAAAAAGGAATGGAGTCGCTGACGTCATGCGCTCTAAGTTTCGGTGCGAGACTCAATGCTGAAACTTTTACCTTTAAGTTCATATCTGACATGAAACATAAAACGCAGAATGTAGTGACAATAGCGTTTTCAAAGAATAATTGTTCAGTCTAAACCACTTGATTGTTCCCTTTTGCGAAGTGTACGTCTTGTTGTTCTTACCTATTTTAACTGGCAGGTAAATTAACATGTATTCACGTGGGCCGAATAAGACAATATCCTCTTTTCAGCTCCACAAGCCAAAACGAAAAGTAGCAGTGCGTTATGAGAGAAATAGATAATCGTCGTTGACTTCATAGCATTAATACAACATGATGTCGTGGGCTATTCTTCTTTATGAAGTGATTTTGGCCTGAGGTAGAAAGATAAGCTACAGACACGCTCCTGGACAAAGCTTCAGGTATACTCTAAAAGAAAGTAAAACTTACCACTGTAAATTGCCACAGTTCCTGCCATGGCCAGATTGTAGCATAATGAGACACATTTCCACAATGTAGTGAGACATTTCATTTTCTTCCAGTAAAAATATTTTTATACTTGGGCTGAATGAGGGCTGAAAAAAACATGCGTCTCATGAACTTAAAATCGGAGTTTATAAACTGGTAAGTCAATATAAAAGATTTCCTACATCTCAACCTTTTTATTGAAGTGAAACATGTATTATAAGACAACGTCGAAAGAGCAATCGCGAAAAGGGGTGAGACTACTAGGTTCATCAGTGTTTCCGAGGTCTTGTATCTACGTGTCGCAACACAACTTGACTTAGAAAAGCTCTCTAGTGCTGTGATGGCGCTATAGTTCTCTCGCGAAAGTCTTCAGGCAGTGCAGTGCAAACAAAAAGACGACTAGATTTGGGCGCAGTGACTTTTATTTCGTTCGACAAACACTGTGCAGGGCATTGTCGACGCGCCTCTCCGTGTTTGTGTGTGAAGCTTCCTATCAGCCGGGATTCGTATACACTGGTTCGTTCCCGTCAAAACATCGCGTCATCTATTGCCCGTTGCGGTCATCTTTCGTTTCAATGAAAATGCTGGGCGATCAAATAAAATGTGGTCGCCTCCATTTTTAAATAGCCATGAATACTACTACAGTAATAAACGACACTGTTATTTATAACTGAACAAATTAATCATCCGAGTGAGCGTTTGTGAAATGTGTTAATAAAGTAATCGCCGCACGATTGACTCACCTGACAGTGCTATTTGTAGTAATTCGAGGGCCAAAAGTACAATAGCAGTCTGAGTGGAAAATTAGATAGGGAAAGATGAAGGTCCAGCCCAGTCAGGTTGCACTGTGACCTATTCTCTTGAGGTTGCATCAGTATTTACTACGGATCGCATTACGGATTTTGCAATAAAGCGCAGCGCCACTGAGCAAAAATAGACGCGAACACTGTCCGTCTTTAGCTGTCCTGCGTCATTCGCAGGCCACAGGGCAACGCATTTTGCCGTTTTAAGATTTCCTGGCACGTCCATATTCACCGTCATAAAAAAAAAAAACGCTCTATCGAGAGCTTACGTAACTCTAGCCTACTCGGTGATCATCTTGCTTACGGCGGTGGAGCTCTTCAATCGTTAAGCGAAAAACACTTACACAGGTTGCAGTTCGAAAATGCACATCGTTGCACAACGCACTCGTATCGTCAGCTCGCCTTGAACAGGACGGCTTGTTGACTTAGCAGTGTAAGCACCGACCGTTGCTAGGATACGACTCATGTGGTGCGGTTTGCGCGCACACTGACTCAGCATTCTTTTTTTTTTTTTGCAATGGAATATTGATAGGAGCGCCATATTTGAATAACTTGTCCTTGCTCAAGTGAGCTGGGGCGATGCTGATGGGGCGAGGAGCATCAGGTGCAAGCGGCGAGTGGCTGCTAACAGCTCAAAGAAGACCGCGGCTAGTCTGCATTATCGAATCGGAACTACTGACCCATATTTGAAAGAGCAGGGCTGTGTTTGCTTTAGAGAATGCTGGGGAAATAAAAAAAGCGTAAAGATGCAGGCGATCTCTCTTTTTCAGTCGCGCGAATTACTGCGCACTGAATCTATTGAGCAGCGATGGCGGTGGCTCCGGCAGCCGTTAGGAGGCGAATCTCAATCCGTGGCGGAGAAAGTGAACCGGACGCAGGTGCACTTTTCCGCCCTGGTGATCGGACGCAATTCGGCTCGGTGAACGGGTTTTCGGGATGGTTCGCAGCGCGGGCTCCGGCCGGACGGACTACTTCTCTATTATCTGCCGAGAGGTCTCCCCTGCTGTCGGCCTATAGTGTTTGGGCGTTGGTTGATATGCCGCGTGGAATATACCACGTGAGCAGCCAATATCTGGGGCAGCGCTCAACCAATCAGCGGCTTCGTATCGACAGCTTCCAACTGGTTCATTGTGACACAACACGCGACGACATTTGAATGATACGCTGAGAGTAGAAAGGAAAAAAGTGAGTACATAAAAGACGATGTAAGATACGCTACAGAAATATGCAGCCTGAATTCGCTAAAGGCTGCGTAAGTGTAATTTTGAATCAAAAGAAAGTAACGCCTTTTGAGAATTACTGTGATAATTAAAGGCCATTAGGTTGCATATTTTGTAATTAATCGTAGTAATGTTATGTTAGGCAAATGCTATAGTCATGGTTTCATAGCTTTAGGTTTTAATTCAGTGATTGTTCTCTAAATTAGACAGAATAAACATTGTTTGCATTGACGGTTATTGGGGTCAAATCATGGTCGCAAGATTTAAGTAAACCGTCAGTACAGTTACATTCCGCAAAAAAAAAAAGGAGGCGGCCATTAACTTTTGGGACATGCTGTGGGTGAACTGGGATACGGCCTGTAGAGAGATGCTTGAACAACGGACACAGAACTGGCTTTTTGTTGTGTGTGCTCCTCTCTATTCAGTGTCCTAGTTCACCAGTAACGTGTTCCACAGCCGTAAACAAAACAAGCTAGCCCAGCTGTCCACACTTAGCGAGGTCATTAACTTATTTGCCTGGTCATGTCGCCATGTCACATGATCTTCGTTTTTAGCAAGCGAGATCTTTATTGCTAGAAATGCTACACAGTCGACTAAATATTGAAGTGATACTTTGAGAGGTCGTCGCAGGGCTAAAAATAATTTCACAAGCAGATGGATCCTCACAGAAGAATAATTACGATGCAACATCGCTCTTATTTCTTTGTTTAAATAAGGTACGAAACTTGTTCATCGACAACGCAGCTACCGCTCCATGGGTGCGGTAATGCATTTGATAAAAAAAAGCAATTGCACAACGGTATGCAATGTGACCTTCACCAAATATGATGGAAAATCATGTAGTGCTGACGTTTCTCATGCGGGACCACGTTTGTCTACTGCAGTATATCTTTAGTTCTGTCTTTTGATAAGTTATTTCCAGTGCACGTTGAGTTTGCGAAATCTCGTTGCTTCGAAGTTGATGACCCAAGCTGAGTTTACTAAGTTGTACTTTTGTTGTTATGGCTCCCTGTTGGCGCATTCAGCGAAGATGCTTTCTGGCTGAATTAATATGACTGATATCGCGAAGGCAAAGGCTAGATCCCCAATCAAAATAAGGCAGAAACAAATAAATTATTGTGGACGCAATCTTTTTTCCTATTGATGCAATTGCAGAACGAACGCTTTGATGAGTACAAAATGCAGAAAGCAGCCCTTCGATCATATGCTTGCCTGAACTAAATATAACAGCAAAAAACGAAGAAAGGAAGTCGGACAAAAGTAATTCTTGGCCTAGAAATAGCGAACAGGAGAAAGAGGTAATGATCATTGCAAATGTCTGTTGTCATCGAGTAATAAAGAAAGTCATAAATGCTTAGCAAAACCCAGAGCGTCGGAACTAGAGTTTAGAAAAAAAAATAGATGCAACGAGACGACAGTGGATGGAACCGCCAATGACCATGCGACGAGGAGCGACTTTCCCCCCCAAATACAAGAAATAGGCCGAAAACAAAATGGCTTGATGCACGATAACTCACGCCACGAACGCGTACGTGAGGATCTGTCGAAATTGTTGGCCCAACGTGAAGCATCGCAAACACTGGCAACACAACGATCCATTCCGTTGGCTCGGTCGCGGAGGACGGGAGCTTTCGCGGTTGTGTCACAAATATCTTTTTTTTTGTGCCTTTCTCGCTCCTGGCACGAAGAGATCTTGGTGCCGTTTCCTTCTTTCTTTTTTTCCCCCTCATGGCTTTGATGTTGGTAACATTCTTGTCGCGCCTTGTTTGCCAGATCGAAGATTTGCGGGAGAGAGTCGAACGAAGAAAAAGAAAAGGAAGATCAGAAAGATTGAAAAAAAAAATGGAGGAAAAAAGAGAGGAATCGTTTGGAAAGACATCCTTCTCGCCTTCCTTATCAAAAAGGAATAATGTACAAGAACGCCCTCCATCAAAAAAATCGAAAAGAACGCATAAGAAACGGCACCACATGTGCGAGAGGAAATACCGGTGAGGGGTAGGAAAAGAAAAAAAAGTGAAAACTTGCGCATTAATGGTACTGGCTTCGAAATGCTTGAAGGGGGAAGTGTATGTGTGTGTAAAGACCAAACAAACGTGTTTGCGAGCTACGCAGTGCGTCATACGCGTGCGTGCAGACAAGCTTGAATCCTATTTATTTCCTTCATTCCCCCCCCCCCCCCCCCCTCCGCCCTCCCCGGAATACGATGCGTACATAGGCGTTGCGCAGGGCGTCATTTTGTAGGCGTATTCCCATAGCTACGCGCTAGTTTCCAACGACTTCAAAAAAAAAAAAAGATATTGTGCGTCTGTTTTTTTTTTTTCCTCGAAGCAGGGGGAGCTCCTTGAGTGCAACTCACGGTTCGCGATGGCGCGACAAGAAGTTGAATATTTTATTAAACTTAAAAAAGGGTGACACTATCGAACGCTTTCTGGCCTGGTTTACGATGCCATTGTACACGTCCCACGGAGAACTTTTTTCCCGCCTTTTTATGCACTTGTTATGCAGTTGCACGACGAGTCGTTCTATGCAGGCATTCTATCGGTGGCACTTTGCATAACACCAGTAATTTAAATATGCATATACGACGTTGCGGTTACTCTCGTCTTGTATTAGGTGGTCTTCTTTCTGCGTTTTTATTGAACTTGTTTAAGGCAGCATGCTGTGCCGGCGCTAAAGGTGTTAAAAATTGTGGTTTCCAGTGAAAAGAGGTGATAGAACCTTCCTTCTTGAGTCATCTTGCTGTCGTTTGCATGTAATGTTGTGAAAGAGAATCGACAACAAGCAAAATAAATAGTCAGGACAATGAGTTGTTCTTGGTGTTTATAGATTAAGCAGCGTTAAGGGCCACTTGTAACTTGAGCGACTAATATGCCACATAGCGATGTTTGCGGTTAAAAAAAAATACTTCCGCGTGCCATCATCGTTGCTTTTCTGTTCAAGGTGCATGCCTGATACTTCTCACATTCTTCGGGGAGCGTTAGGCGTCTAATCTGCAAGCCGTAAAACTACTTGAGACAACAACAAAAACACGTTAGTTGTTGAAATGAAGGAAAATGTGGCAGATCCCACGTATTGTGGGAATCGGTGTCATTCGGAGCAGTCAGCGATGAAATTGCCTACGACGAATTGCTTGACATTAAGTTAACCCTTACACGTAGGTTTAAGGTATTTCTGCTAAGAGCATAAGTGGGTGTATGCTTAATGTGGTCTAACTAGGAACGTCGACAGCACCATGGGGCCTGAAAGGTAGCCCATGGTACGAACTAACGTTGGTCCTCATGTCAATGCACAACCAAAACATTTGTTTGCTAGAGGCAAGATGCACGCTACTGTGCGCCGATGTGCGTATCATAAGTGTCGTTTCTTGAAGTATACCGACGGGATCGTGCAACGTTAGATAGAAGCATGCCAAATGACAGTAAAATATACGCAATTTTAAATTACATTGCTATATAGCACTTAACACTCATTAGAAGCTCCATTCACGTTACACAAGCACCCATCACGACTGCCGGTATGATATGTTTACTTAATATATAATACAATGTGTGGGAGAAGCCGCCATAGCCTAGTGGTCACGTTGTTGTTTGGCAACGGGGGCCTGGGTTCGACGCCCGCCCACTGTTTCGCAGGTTGCGTGTGTGCCTAGGTGCTTGTTATACTTCAATCGCAAGCTGCGCCAGTGCGCCTTTCTTAGTTTTAAGAGCGTTCCAATGGTATGCTAGATATCTGCCTTAGTTGCTCCTGGACTGATATAGGCTGTATAAAATTCAAACACCTGTGGCGCATACCCGCAGGCCGAGCACTACCGGTATGCGCCACACGTGATTACAGTATTGTTAATCGCGAAGTACATGACAAGGGTATCAAGTTAGTGGTGTAAAGGTCATTCGTCCGTGTTGGTCATACATATGTAAACTACCATGCAAATAATCGGGCATATCAGACGAACGAGACGACCAGGAGAGCACCGAGACGTAGGCGGATAGATAGATAGATAGATAGATAGATAGATAGATAGATAGATAGATAGATAGATAGATAGATAGATAGATAGATAGATAGATAGATAGATAGATAGATAGATAGATAGATAGATAGATAGATAGATAGATAGATAGATAGATAGATAGATAGGCTAATGGTTGCCCAAGTTCGCCAAGGAATGATTCGCATTTAAAAACGCGCAAACAAATTTAGTATACTCCGATGACGTAAACGCCAGGAAGCGTTCATTTGGATCCTTTCTTCAGCAAAAGCGCAACATTCTTGCATGTCTCCCTTTGACTGTTTGGTCTTCAAAGCCGCATAGTCCCCTTAAAATCTGCATTCTAGAGTTTGAGCTGTTTAAATGTCAAGACTGGTTGTTTAAAATAGGTAGGGCTATCTACGCGCTACCTAACGTGTTAAAATGAGCGGAGCGCAGTTCCAGTTGATGAGCACACGACTTTGCAGAGGTAGAAGCTTTTCGAAAGTTTTCAGCTCCTATCCTTGTGAGTGGGCTTGCATACCATCTCTTCGTAATAATGGGGAATCATCATAAGTAACGTGTCTCCACGACAATATGTTCATAAGCATTTGTCAAACTGCGCTTGCCTCTGCGCCAGATAAGTTCTGAGTGAGCCCGACTTTATGCAAACTCAACCAATAAAAACAATGCAAACTCAACCTACAAAAGAACAAAGATTTAACCATATTTGATTAGATATGTATCTCGTTCCTTTACATCTGAAATGTGAGGCAACCATCTAATAACGACTGCATCAAACCGATTTTGTGAGGCGTCGCCTTTCCAGAAGAATAAATGATGTCGAAGAGAATTTTGCGCCTTCAAGAATGAACGATTCTAAAACGCATTAAGCATGCTTCGACTGAAAGATTTGCAATGTTTTCAAAGAAGGGTCCTTTTTGCTCAGAAAGTAAAACAACGTAAAAATTGTACGCATAGCGTACGGTTTTAGCAAAATATGACCACATAATGTAGATGTTGCTCTTTTTTTGTCGACAAGTGCTTGGCCGTAGAGCGAAAGCAAAATGTTCAACAAAGCGAGAGCGCAGGCTGCACAGTATCTTTCTTACAAACACATTTTTTCGTTCTGCTTTTACAATGAAGCCTTCTTGGCAAGTGTCGTGGGCTGGCTGCAAAACGCAGTCGACTCGAACGGCTCACTTCGGAATGACGTGACAAATTTGCCATTGCCACTGGTCTAGCCAAAAAAAAAAAAAGCTAAATTCCTTTTACGGGCATGTGGTTGTCGGGAAAATACTACCAAGAAAGAAGGGGCGGTGGTTGAATAATGCTCCCCGGTATATAAGGCAGCGATGCCCCCGACAATTGCCTGATTACGGGGCAGAAAAGAGGAACTTTGCGCTGCGCTTCCATCACGCCCCGACGTTTAATGCCGCTAACGACGTCTCCCATCGGAGACGAGACCACGGGCAAAGCGCCAGCGGCGGTGAGAAGCCGCACTCGTTTCCGGCCTGATGACCACTGACGCCCACGTGGTGGCCGTCTAGCGTCCCGTCTCCGCCGATCTGCGCGTGATGCATGATGTCCCGAGGCCGCACTGTACGCCGAGGACCGCTGTCGCATCGTGTAGGATGCGCCCGGGCCAGTGGCGTATATATAGAAGTGGGCAGTGGCTTGGCCCGCTTCCTTAATAATAGATAGCCTCTCAGAAGAAGACGATGGTGAAGTCCGATACGCGCATCTGTATGTAGCACCTGCAAGAATAGCTACTGTATAATATTCGATAACCTTATAATACAAGTACAAGCTTTAGAATTTTACGTGCCAGAGCTAATAAATGTAATGAGGGACGAAGCAATGCGGAACTCCTAAAGAGAATCTTGAAAATTTCAACCAGCTTGGCTTCTTGAACTTACACATCAGTATTCGTACACGAGGACTTCGGTACGCTGCTCCAATACACGGTTATTTGACCGCTTTTTCTTATACATTTGCATAATGTGTCCACTCCTCGGAGTGTCCGACGTAGTGCGCGTGCAGCAAATGTACGGCGAGAAAAGAAAAAAAAAGCGACGGCTCAATATGTCGCCGTATGAGGATAACACAGAGAGACAAGCGAGTTGAGGGGAGCTATGGGGAACGCTGATGTACACTCTTAGCACAGTAACCTATTGTTTATTTTATAGGTACACAAAAATGTGAAAATATGCTCCTTTACTAAAGGTTGAAGCACTTTAACGTTTATAAAGGAGCATATTTTCGCTATTTTGTGTACCTATAAAACAAAGTAAAGGTTACCGTGCTAAGAGTGTAATGCCACCGGTATATGTCGATTTCCACAATTTTGTCGCCTCTTCCGTCGAGTTCATAAACGGCCAAAGGTATCTTAAACAGATAGTGCTCTACATAGTTGAATACTTTCTACTGGGCGCGTTTGACTACTACGCCATCTGCACACTGCTAACAATGAACCTACGTATCTTTAACGAATAACATTCTACATTCTAAACACAGTAACCTTTAGTTTATTTTATAGATACACAGAAATGTGAAAATATGCTCCTTTACTAAAGGTTGAAGGGCTTTAACCGTTACTAAAGGAGCATATCTTCACATTATCGCGTACCTATAAAATAAACTAAAGGTTACCGTGTTTAGAGTGTAAGAATGACACTGAAACTGAACACATGCGCAAAACCAGAAAAATAATTATCGCATTTAAGCTCGTCATTCTTCAAGTAGGTTACGTTAAGACAGTATATTTTGGCCCGAAAGTTATTACAAATTCTGATGCTTTGTTCATTTAGATTTCGGTGTTTTATTACTGCATATTTGCTTACAGTCACTTTGGAGAGGACACTTTAATCTTGTCAGGCGTACCTAAGCAGTCTAGTAATAAACTAAAGGCGTGCAGAAGCACTCAAAGGCATGCGCTGACCTTCTACGTTGTGGGCATGATATAAAGAACATTTGAGTAACGCTAGGTCCAACGACATTCCCCTAACTAAAAGCAAACACATGCGGGAATGACACGTGTCATCTCAGATTAACGTGGGTTAACTTCACATAATAAACGAAAATTATTATTCTACATAAATAAGAAAAGCTGCATGAGGCACTTTGCTTTCATGAATTAACGACTAATGTAGACAACGATAACATCATAATCAATGGCACGTAATCTCGCAAATCAGAAAATGTCGTAGGTGGTATGGTTGTAGTTAGACAATGTTTTTATAGTGTTGTGTGAAGCCACTGTTGATTTAAAGCGCTGATTCAGGACGCTCGAAAGCGTCATAAAAAGTAGCACCTTTTCAGGGTAAGTGGGCGAGGGGCTAATCGAGAAGCAACTTTGCTGCTCATGTTTGTTTTTCTTACTTCTTCAAGTACACTTTTTCCAGCGCCGGCTGCGTGCATAAGCAGAAACACAATAAGATTTTGCCGATATGTCGAAAGTCAATGAGGCGTTAAGCATTTCAAACTCCTACTTGCTTCAACGCTCGGCTGTAGAAAGTTTCGCGTTATCGGGGTTCCACCAAGAGCACTTCGAGATCATTCACATAGCACGAGCAAATAATAGGTAAAAAAAAAAAAAATCGAGAAACTTGTATGTTTGTGCGCTTCCATTGTCTAATCACTACGCGTCCTTAGAGAGCCTATGCTAGTCCATTTTTCATCACTCCTCGTCATGCTAAGTGATTTAAAAAGTAGTATACACTGTTCTTTATTTTCCAAAGTATTCCTTGGATTATTGCAGCTTAGAGGTTCTTAAAACAGACAAAAAATATCTAGGTCGACGAAACAAGCAGTGAACAGAAGCGAATGGAAGAAGCAAAAGTCATTTCACACCTCCTTGTATTCTATTATTTCTCCTTCATCCCATACCGTATCCATCCCATCACAGGCTCGAGCCCAGGGGACCCATCTAACGCGAGAGAAGATACCCGTCCCGTTGGCCCGCACCGCTGGTCCAGAGGCGCGCCAGGCGCCAAAAAACGCGGTCACGCTACACGTATAGCGATTAAGAAAGAAAAGAGAGAACGCCGAAAACACCAGATTCTTGGAAAACGCGACGGGAGCCTCCCTCCCAAGAAGAAAGCGAAACGACGCGGCAGATGCACGATGCCGAAAATTTGAGCGGGGAGTATGCCCACATTTTTTTTTTTCTGCGAGAGTTACCCACAGCACTGTTGGTGCGAAAAAGAGCGCGATGCTCCCCAGTTCTATCCTTTATTTCTTCCCCCCTCCTACATTCCCCTCCTCCTCACTATCCTCTCTCTGTCTGCTGCTCTTGAAGAACCAAATTTCCATTCGGCGGTTTTCTGGCGCACCCGTATCTCGGGGAAGGAGCGGTCTGATGTAACGAGATAGCCGCAAGAAACAATGAACGCGCGCGCGCGCGTGTGCATGTCGATTCACGTAGCAGCAGTACCAATGGCCTCCCAAGTGAATACGCCGACCGGCGAGAGAAGGCACGCAGGGGATGAAAAGGAAAAAAAGAAAACAAACAAGCGAACAACAGGGAGAGATAGAGAGCGAGCGTGAGGGGTGTGATTGATAAGAGATGCGCCGTGGCGGCTGGCAGCGTCGTAAACAAAGCGCGCTACGTCGTAATAAGTGGTGTGCGAAACAGAACGAGTTGGTGTGGGAGAAATGTACAGCGCGCGAGCAAAGGATGCAAGAAAATACGATCCACTAGAGAGATATCCATCGTGCGCCAACAGTTTGGGTTTGCATTACCACTCGTCTGAAGTGCCCTCGGTCGCTCGAAGCTTTCGTCAACGGACGTTCAGCCCCCCTTCGCTCTATTCTACTTTTAACCCTATCGTATTTCTTTCGAGATTTTCCCTTTCTTTATTATATTTCTTTAAAACGTGCTTGTGTCAAGTTTCAAAGAGAGTGCGCTGCTTTTTTTTTTTTTTTTCAGTGGTAGTTCCGGTTGGGGCTTCCCTTTGATTTGTGTCTGTTTTTTGAAACACTACGAAGCAGGATACAGTGATTCGGGCAGTAGCTCTTGCGTAGAGTGATACATGATGGATGTGCGAGTGGCAACAGTGTATTCAAACAAGCCCATAGGAACGGAGAATCGTAGCCTATATATGGATGTGGACAAGCGAGTATGAAGCAATGCGTGTGAAGACACCGACGGGAACAAAATGGCGCCGTCACTCAGGCAACGTGTGTTCGTCATACATGTGAGTGAAGTGGAGTGCCCCGATGATTCAAGAAAGATGAAGCACCCTTTTTGCGTTACCGAAATTTTTAAGATGTGTCAACTCTCGATCTTCTTACGAAGCAGTGTCGGAATAGCCGTCGATAGTTACAGGAAGTGCCGCATACTCTGTGGAGGTATCGCTTGCTTTCGTAAGCACAATCGACCAGTGTTATGGCGAGAAGGTAATGTTGATGACGCCTCAGAGTTGAGTTGTTTTCATTCGGCTTCGAATTGTTCATACATGACTGTAAGGCAAAAGAACAGAAAGTTGAGCAAGTTGGTAAGGGCCCATAGTCAAAAGAAGAGGCGTGCAAGACACGGACACAAGGGGAGAAGTGAACAACACGAACGCCGACTAAGAACTGAAGCAGAGCAGAGAGGCGAAAAAGAAAGAAGACACACAGCTTATCTGCGCATGCTCGGAATGGTAGCGCCACCTGTCAAACGGTTACACGTCCCGGTCTACGCGATAGACAACTGCTAAGGCATTCTATCTCCTCTCTGTCTAAGCTAATCGACGGCTGGCTCACGCACGCACTTCCACTATTACTGATATGCCAGGCCTCGACCAATAAACGCGTCTCTTAATTCTTATGTCTGTACAGGATCTCGGTTTCGTCTAACTCGGGCGTGCAGCTACATGGCAGTGCAAAGATAGATTAGACGGCGTCCCACCTGATAGCGACCTTCTATGTTCAATTAATCTTTGATTAATACAACGCGCAGTTAGCCCTACATAAAAACGTCCGCAGCTAAAAGGAATCTTATAAACCACACCCATGCGACAGTCGCTGAAATTGTTCTTGGCTAGGTGCTTAACCTGACAGATATCCGTTCGCTTCTTTCCTTGCATCAGCTCATTTCTTCTATGCACGGCAGCACAAACCCTACCTAACTTATTGGGAGCCGTAAACACAACATTAACCCCATATCTACTTCCCACTTTCTTAAGCCTGTGCGAAACTGCGTGGATATACGGAATACTCACGACTCTTTTCTTGTTAATGTTACTCTCTGCTACAGCTTTCTTTCCGGTCGAAATCGACTTCTTCAGACGCTCAGCTACTGTGGCTATGGCTAGTCTAGGATAACCTGCCTCTAAGAGGCGCTCGATCTGCGCATTAAAGCTAATGGTCAAACGGTGCACACACGACTTCGATAGGGCTGACTTTAAACAGGACAAGGCTATTCCGTTTTTTACTACTTTCGAATGCTTGGAGTGAAAGTTTAACAACGGCTTAGATGCTCTAGGGGAATACTGCCAACACACGTGATTCTGCTCAAATGACAAAGAGGTACCTAAAAACTGTATTACGTTTCTCTCCGGTAGTTCTTTCGTAAACCTTAGACCATCTCCATTAAGTTTAAATTGATAGCTTACATAGGTGACGACGGATTCAAAATCATTCTTACTACAAAATATCAAGTACTTGTCTGCATACCGAAATACCCTGATGATGTGGTCACCTAAGGCCTCTTTTAAACGGCAGTCCAACTTGCTCAAGAATAAATCACTTCGAATAGGGGCGACCTTTGAACCTATACAAATCCCCGATTTCTGCACAAACACACCTTCTCTGTATCCAACTAATGTTGACGTTAAGTACATGGAAAGAATTTCTAGAAAAGTACCCGTGCAAACTCCGCACCTATGAAACCGGACTCTTGCCCTTGTTCTTGAATACATTCTTTCACGCAATTTAATAAACCTTCATGCGGCAGCGAGTAATACAAATCTTCTATATCCATGCTAAACGCTGTGCAGTCGCCAGGATTTTCCTCTGTTAACAACTGAACTAGAGCCTGAGAATTACGTACACGGAAGGGGTCAGAAAAACTTAGAGGTGTTGAGCACTCATGCAAATAGCTAGCTACACAAACTTGCCAAGTCCCTGACTCTGATACAATCGAGCGACACGGAATTTCTGGCTTATGGGTTTTCGCCGAGAAAAAAAAATTCTAAAGTGAGCAATTTTGCCTTTTTAACTCTAGAAGCTACCTTATCAAGATTATGTTTCAACAGGAGATCGACAGCTCGTTGTTTTATTACACAAGGTTTCAGTTTCACAAAGTAAGAGGAATTCTTTTTCTACTAAATCGCCGTCAGAAAAAGGTAATGGTTCTCGGAGACGCCGTTTTGGACGAGAATCACAAGAAAATTCTAGCATTAGGCCCTAAGTACTGTTTTCATCCTAACCTAAAAGAAGTTGACGTTTTAAGATTACCTCGATCTATAACTAAGGTTATTCCGGAAGTTGAACGGTCTCGCTGTATTTCAGATTGCTTCGCCAGCATCAAGCATTCGAACGATCTCGTTAAGGCCTCTGACTCTATCCGACCGGTGGTAAATTACTGTGTGGAACATAAGCTTCGACCTGTTTTATCTGATAAGGAACGTTGTTTTGTTATTATGCCGAATAGCACTTTTTTAGATAAAGCCTCAACAGCTATTGAAAAGAATTTTAGACCTGTGAAACTGAAACCTTCTGTTTCTACTCTTGCTCTCCTTCAAAAGACAACGCCAGACAGCAAGGCCAGCTCGATCTAGTCGCTGTCGCGACTAGATCGAGATTTCGGGTATTCCCGGCTCATAGATTCCTAGACTAAAAAGTCCAGCTGCAGAGCCGCAAAAGGGGCTCGCCGGAAGACCCTCTGGTCTATCTTGATATTGATAAACGTTTTATCTCTCTCGCTTTTTCTTTTTCTATCCTCCTTTGCACAGCACACCGGCGACGCCGGAAAGCATACGCCGGCGGGAGTTAGCTGTTTATAGACTGTATTACCTAGCATCCAACTATAAAGAAACTGAAGGTTATGCTTTCGAAAGACGTCGCGTTATTGCCACAAGCTGGCCTACTTCAAGTTCCTCCTTTAAAAACAACTTTCCCGTGCTATGTGACATCGATCCGAACGCGCCTTTCAATCCTGCTGTAATTTTAAGCTGCCGAATCTTTGATTTTGCAGAATGAATAAGAAGTTATGCCTAACCTACCGCGTTACGCGTGTATTGTACATGGTTCCGCTGTTGTTTTTCTCCTGTGTAGTGACAATATTACTCGTTTTTCTCATACTCTCAAGTACCAGCAATTACAAAGTTGAAAGAAAAGTATGCACACTTGTCTTCCGATGCAAGGAAAGCATGCTTCACGCATACACGTCATATGTGAAAGATACGGGTAGAAGATTAAACACATTCCAGGCATTGTGTCAAATGGAGGAGGAGGCCCGAGATGCTCCGATTGCCGCCACTGTGATGCCTTTTCAGCTTGTTTTCATTATGTTGCATTTGCACGTCAAGCATCGCTGTTGATATTAAAAACAAATTTCAACCGACTAGACGTTAATTTCAGAATATAGTTCTCGGGTTGACTAAAGACATCGTAGATAAATATTCCACTGCTGTTTTTAGGGGCGAAGCTCCTTATAGCGGCACCCGTTCGTCCCTCGTCGTAGTAGTGTGTAACCAGTCTTAACGCTAGTACCACATCTTGACCTCCAAGGTGGTGCCGGTGGGAGATTTCTCCTGTGCGTTGTTGAACAATAAAAAAATTCGCAGCGTGCGCGTTAACTAAAAGCCGAATTCTTCTGTCTCTCATTCCCCATTAGCAGCCATTGGCATGTTCCAGTAGGAAACGTTAGTAGAAGTAGAACTGTAAGTGTTAGCTAAAAGCCTACTTCTTCTGTCTCTCATTCCCATTAGCAGCCATTGTTTACCTCCTGGTGAGATTTCTCCTGTGCGTGACTAGACAATAAAAATTTTGTTCAAAACGCCGTTGATTGATGAAATAAACCAACGAAAGACGCCAGGCACCCGCTCGCCCTCAGCGCATGCCTCCTGCCCTCGGCGCGTGCTGTCTTGTGATAGAGAGAGAGAGAGAGCGAAAGGGGCGCGTTGACTATGGAAACGCTCTTTCTTAGATGAACGCTCTACCAGCTCGCAAAGAAGTAGAACGCGCCCTCACCCGCGAGAGGCAACGTTGGCGCAGGTAGCGTCTCCTAGCCAGTTTCTTGATTGAGAAATACCGAATGCTCGCGTTGAAGAACCGTTGACCGGCCACCCATATATATATATATATATATATATATATATATATATATATATATATATATATATTTAGGCACTGGTCTTGACTTGCAACGAAGTGCCGGTGGGAGATTTCACTTGTGCGTATAGTTGAACCATGAGGATTCGTAGCGTGCGCGTTAACTCAATTAATCCAGAATTCGGCACGATCTGCGATGAACCTCCCGAGCTTCGCCCACTCGTGATCATTCACTCCGTGGATATGCTGTAATTTTTTTTTATTGATATGATATTAGGAGATGTTGGCGCACAAGTAAGGCGCCGGCTACTCCTTGGCTCCTGAGTGTGGTGAACGTTCAACATGCATGGTTGCTAAGCAGTATGCGAAGCAATCTGGCATAATTACAACAATAGTAGTTCCGTCAGAACAGTAATGAAAAAAAAAGAAAAAAACACACTGCTGTTTCTCGTTTCGTTTAGATGCCGCAATTCAGTAGCGTCATCCCTCGGAGAGGGCACATTTTCTCGGGCACCCAACTCCCAAGCACGACTTACCTTAGTCATAAATATTTTGTCAGCTATCACGGGTAGATATATCAGACCCAATATATGATAGATTGGTTGGTTTTGGGGGTTTTACGCCCCAAAACAAGCTGCGATTATGAGAGACGTCATAGCGGACGGCTCCGGAAATTTTGATCACCTGCGGTTCTTTAAGGTGTACTGACATCGCACAGTACACGGGCCTCTACATTTCGCCTCCATCGAAATGCAGCCGGCGCCCCCCAGGATTCGATCCCGCGACCTTCGGATCTGCGGACGGGTACCGTAGCCACTAGATCATTGTGGCGGGGCAGACCCCACATAGTTATTGCAAGTTATTTCTGCACTACTCCACATAACATTCTGCTTGTAGCCGGCCATTCTACAGAATACATTGACCTCGTATGTCCTTTATATAGCAAGCGATTCATAGCTGAAAAACTTTACATTGTTGTAAAATCAGTACAGCATGAACGCTTCGGCGTATGCAGTAATAGTCAACTGGCAAATCCGTTAGGGAACAGGGTGGCGGTAAACTCTATAGCGTGGCCTGGAACACCAAGCTTTCCTGCACTGCTGTTTGTGTTTTCTGTCCTGAAGGAGAGCAAAGAGAGGATGAAAGGAATGATATGAACATGGAGTCCACCATTGGGGCGGGAGGGGAGAGGGGGGGCGCCTGTGAGGGCCACAAATGTTATTCGAAGGATCCCGAGCGAATCAGCGGAAAACGTTTTCAATAGCGCATCGAAGAAAAGCGCCTTTTTTATCCGAGATGGGAACACGCGGTCAAGCACGGCAGGTTTGTATATAAGCCGATATAAAAAGAGGCAGAGAAAGACGAAGAATAAAGTAACAACGTAGAGAGAAGAACACTCGGCTGGTAAAGCCGGGCAACAAAGGAATCGACGCTCACAGCTCGAATAGGAGAAATAAAGCAGGTGTATTGGAATCGACCAGCAGAGGAAGCAAGCGCCCATCAAAATGATGGTGCGTATTAATATCGATTTCTGAGCGGTCTATTTTATTTTCCTTTCTCTCGTTTATTTTGCGTGATTTGATTTTCCAGTGAAAGAAGATAGCAATGCATGCACCAGAGGACCGGTGCCTTGTTTGAGCCCGCAGATGTTCTATTTCTTTCCATAAGGTATTTTGTATAGGCTGCTGGTGTTGACTGTCTCTTGATAAAGTCTTCGTGCGGTGAGACCCGCTTGCTGGAGTCTGCTTGTGCAAGCGTTTGTTTACGCTCTGTCTCTGTACCACGGAAGTTGAAATTAACGTTGACAAAACGCATAATGTACGTTGTTGCGTCCGCTTAGAAGAAAAGCCAAAGCTACCCGAAAAAAAATTTTTTAGAGAAATGCTCTCTACCAATGAGCTTTACCAATACGTACGAACGATCACGTGGACAAATACATCCAATTAGGTCAGACACAACAGAGCACTGGTCCACCTCAGTGGTCTAATCGATATCGTGAAAGGCACGAGTTCAATCCCCGCCGCAGCGGTCGCATTTTCAGTGTACACGAAAGTGCCAGAGGTCCGTGTACTGTGCGTTGTCAGCGCACGTTACAGAACCCCAGGTTGTCGAAATTCCGAAGCCCTATACAATAAGGCGTGCCTTGTAATCATGTCGTGCTTATAATAATAATACTTTGTAGTTATATTTGCACTAACACTCCTGATATTATGTATATTTATGTGTCTGTAATTTGTTCACTCACTACTTTATCATTGCTTTTTGCCCTTACTGTTATAATTTCTTAAGGGATAGACAGTATTTGTAAATAATAATAATAATAATAATAATAATAATAATAATAATAATAATAATCGCACCACACGTTCTCCCTGGTGCCTATCGACTATACTAATGTGATCAGTACGTTGACAATAAAATGGTGATCGATGATTCAAGCACATCACGGCGTCACAGAAGTGGCTGCGAGCGTTGATCACGGACACCAAAGACTGCGCATTTCACAAAACAACAAGTACAAGAAATAATGAAGAGGGCTACATGAAGACAAACGAAATTACGTAACCGACCGTTGCCAATTAGAACAAACACATCAAACGAGACAGCGTCAGTTGCACTAAGCCTCACGCGTTACTTGCTCTGGTACACGGGCACGGCATGAAAACCGCGTCCCACTTTCACATATATTTCGCGACTTCGGAAAATATTTAAATTTGCATACGAAGCTCAGGAACGCGATGCGATAAATTATTACCACGATCAGTTAAGACTTCTCGCATTCTTGAAAACAGCGCACCTTTCTTTGCTGGCGCGGCAGCATTCTTTGTTCCCGAACACCAGAAAGCCACGCTCGGCATGACGGCGCGAAAGCGCTGTTCGCCGAGAATCAGCGTTTTTCTGTAATAATCTTGCTCTCTTTAAGCTCTAAGTCATTTTAGCATAAAGAAAGGAAGCTTAGGAGACAAAGTCCTTCACACCGAGAACAGCGCGGATGACCATCTGAGAAAAGGAAAAAAAAATGCCACCAATGCATAGAAGGCCGCGTAAAATATTCAAGACTGATGGCGACCAGAGCGGTAGCGGGGCCTTAAACGCCGCACGCTCTCTCTCATTAATATTCATGGCGCGTCGGGAATTAAGCGAAACGAAGCAAGTGTTCGGGACAGTCCCCGCTGTCCTGCAGATAATTATAACCGCAGAAAGTGCCTCGCTAGTCACTTTTAATGCCCCGTCTTTTTCTTCTCCTTTCTTTTCCCCTGGATCGCGCGTCAGCGGCGCTATTTGACGAACAGGAGAGCCCCCCCCCCCCCTCCCTTCTCTTCCACACTTTCCCATCCCAATTTTCATTCCCCATAGTCCGGCACCATCCTCGTCAGCGTGCTCTGTTGGTTTTTGTTTACCGCTGCTTCTTGCCTCGGAATAATTCCCATAAGTTCCGGCCGCCGGTTCCACAACTGCGCCGCCCGGGCCTGGCTAGCACTGGGGCGTCAAGGTCGGCCCAGCGACGAGGCTTGGTTCTTAGCGTGGCCCTGTGCGCATGCGCCATCGTGGATGGCGGAGTGGCGCGTCGTTTTACCTCCGATAAGAAAGAACAAGCATTAAGCTCACTGTGATAATTGTGGTGCATCAGCGGAGCATCAGAACGTCACAGTGAGAGCTTAGTACCAGAAAGCTCCTGATTAGTAGATCTCTGGTACTAAGCGATCACTATGTCTGTTTTTCGTACTAATACTCTCGTCCCAAACAGACAGTTCATTCTTCTTCTTTCTTTCTTTTGTTCTTCTTTCGTCCTTTCCTCCTGTCCTTGGTCTTAACACGCCTAACCTACTACCCTAATGGAGCCCTTCAGATTAACTGTTGAGTTGTGCTTTCTTAGCGCGCACTTCTATACATGCATAGCCAATCATCTTCTTTCTTTCTTTTCTTTCCTTCTGTCTTTCTTTCAGTACAGATGTTACTGGAACGCCGTCGCCATCGCTCGTCGGTCGACAAGGCAGTGAAAGCCTTGTAAAAAAGATTACAGCATATCCACGGAGTGAATGATGATGAGTGGGCGAAGCTCGGGAGGTTCATCGTAGATCGTGCCGAGTGCCGGATTAATTTAGTTAACGCGCACGCTACGAATCCTCATGGTTCAACTATGCACAAGTGAAATCTCCCACCGGCACTTCATT
Organism: Hyalomma asiaticum; assembly: GCA_013339685.2. NCBI lineage: Eukaryota > Metazoa > Arthropoda > Arachnida > Ixodida > Ixodidae > Hyalomma > Hyalomma asiaticum. Next base: position 139,731,160 of record CM023482.1, read on the forward strand.
GCAAGTCAAGATCCAGTGCGCATATATATATATATATATATATATATATATATATATATATATATATATATATATATATGGGTTGCCGGTGAACGCTTCTCCAACGCGAGCAGTCGGTATTTCTCAATCAAGAAACTCGCTAGGAGACGCTGCCTGCGCCAACGTTGTCTCTCGCGGGTGAGGGCGCGTTCTTCTTTGCGAGCTGGTACAGCGTTCCTCTAAGAAAGAGCGTTTCCATAGCCAACGCGCGCCTTTCGCTCTCTCTCTGTCTCTCTCTCTCACAAGACAGCAGAGGCACGCGCCGAGGGCGAGCGCGTGCCGGTAGGCACGCGGGTTACGCCTGACGACTGACGCGTGACAAGGTTAGACTAAGAGGAGCTTCGCCCCTAAAAAAGATTTAACTTGAAGACAGCGTGTCCTTATCGTCGTGTCCATTATCGGCCACCTTTTTGTTTCCTTATTCTCTCTTTCCTGTTTCAGCACGGAAAGCGCTCAACGCGTTGTTGCGATTTTTACGGACGAGTGGTCTAAGGGACAGACTTTAAGCAGTGTCGCGTTTGTGTGCGTGTGTTTCTTTTTCTCTCTTTTTCTTTTTTCTTGTCGTGTCTCCTTTCTGCTATCTTTCAGTCCCCTTACCCTTCTTCCCCTGCACAGGGTAGCCAGCCGGTCTCAGCACTGGCTAACATCCCTGTCTTTCCTCCTTTCTCTTCCTCCTCCTCCTCTTTCCTGTTATTTATTTGTTTATTTGTTTGTTTGTTTGTTTGTTTGTTTTTATTTCGGCTTATGGATATGCAGCCGCGACAGTGGGCATCGAACCCGCAAGTTCGAGCTAAACAAAGACGCACACACACCCGCACGCACGCACAGACGCACGCACACACTCCCCACAACACCTGGTTTTCTGCACCTCACACGGTGCACTGCGTTCGGTATCGGCCCACTGCCATGACGAACTGCGTGACAGCGGGAATCGGGTGGCGAACGCTCGATCTAGAATCGCTTCGCCGTTAAAAAAAAAAGCTGTCTTAAGAACTGTAGTTATGGAGAATGAGATCCTCTCCACTGATTTTCCCTTACAAAGACTGAAATGTTGTTGATGTTGTTTACTTTTAACCCTATTCAGGGCCCATCGTCAAATGCCAATTGTTTGATCCTCGACTGGGGCAGGAGTGGGTAAACCGGATCGTTGGTGTGCACCCGAGCGCCGCTCACGTGGAAAGCACAAGTGGGTAGCGAGCGTCTCAGAGCCAATAAAGGTGCGCCGACTCGAGAGGTGAAACGTGTTCTTTTTCCACGCGAGGAAAAGTCACGTTCCGCGTCTCTGCGAGGAGAGTGTAAAAAGTAAGAACCGTAAAGAAAAAAGAAATAGACGCGGTCACGCTTTCACTAGGCTGTTCTCACATTACTCACCTTTCGCGCATTCTGCCTCCCCCTGCGAATTGCCCTGCTGACAAACAATCTCATAATCACGCAGGCGAGCAAGTATGCATGAGCACGTATGCTCGCTCACTGAGTCGATCGACATGCATTCGCAGCTGCGCGAATACGTAGAATTCGTCTTTTTGCATCGCTATAAAGTATGTTTCTGTGTATATATGTGTGCCTATATGCGTGGTAGACAAGAGCGTTGTAAGGGCGGGGGGGACGTTGTGGTGCCACAGTAGCCCCCAAAATTTTCTCATCGCAGCATAACCGCACTCTGTCCCAACTTGCAACTTTTCCACTTGTGATTTGGCAACACCGAGTCGCATAATAACCACCCCCCCCCCCCTCCCCACCGACACATATTTCTGGCTACTACAGTGGCGTTAGAAATAACTTCTTGAAAAGCATCCTCCTTTCAATAAATTTGAAATCCTGAAGCAACACCCCACTTTCAAAAGGTTTCCAAAGGTTAAAAGAGGCTAGGCAGGGAGCCACTGATTAAAATCAAAGACCGTTTCACACTTTAGACTTATTAAAATAGCCAAAAGCTGGCAAGCAATAAGCTCTTATACGAGCTGCACTGTGCTGGGAGAGCCCAGATTTTTTTGTGCCTGGATTTATCTAGCACGCCGCTGGAGCGAAGCGCACGAGTATGATTTTGTGGACAAAATGGCTCTTGCTCGGGCCCAGTTAGTACAAACCTCGCAGTTTAACAGAAGAAAAAAAGAGCCAGGCCTGCGCGGAACCGCAGGACAGTGACAGCGTAAGCTGGAGGAGCTACTTTCTTAGAGGCCACTTTAAACGCTTGAGGAAACTAGTGCAAGTAGAAGTGGTAGGTATCTCCTGCGCCATAACTTATCACTTTGCCATGTAGGGAAGTACCCACTACGCCATAATTACTGCAGTATTGTAACGTGCAAATCTGTATAACTGCACATCTTAGAGGGTCTCTTGGCGTCGTTTTCCCGACAACGAACCGAACTCTCGGCCCGCCGTCGACGGCAAGCTGCAGTTTGGGCTTCTCTCTGCACAGCTGCCTGTTGTGCCCGACGTTGCCTTGCTGCAACCGCCTGCGTAGCTCTGCCATTCGCTTGTTCAGCAGCGGTCCGCACCTTGCGAGAAGGCGCTATCAGGTATATCGAAGAGCCAAGTCAAGTTGCTGTCGGCACCGCGCACGTCGCCTGTCGCGTGATGTGAGGCACGATACGACAAAACTGCTTCACGAGGCAGCGCTTTGTAGTAATAATGACGGAGAAGTTGAAGAAGATCGTTACCTAATGATTATGTTGATGATGTCTCTGTAACGGGTGCAGAGCTACAAAGCATGCACCCCTGTGTTCTTTCAAATGATTGCTCGAACTCGTTATGCAATCCACTTTCCCCGACGTGTATTAGCGTATTATTATTCTGCCGCGTAACATTACATTTGTTAATGCGATTCCTCGGCAGACGTTGTACATGTTTAGGTGCTTTAGCGAAGATTTCTCGAGCACAGTCGCGGCTCAGTGGTAGAATGCTCGACTGCCACGCAGAGGGTGTGGGTTCGAATCCTCCTCCTAGGTAAGGGTTATTTTTGCTAAAATTTGTGCGATAGCGGTTACGGACACTGGCGGCGGTGGCGGCGGACAACTGCGGCGCCAAAAACGGCCCTTGTTGTGATCTCATAACAGATTACGCAGTAATAACCGCAAATGGAACCGGGCATGGGATGAGCATGACAAATACAACAGCAGCGTTGCATGACAAATACAACAGCAACAGTATGTCTCTAACACGCGTTTGTTCCCTAACCCACACAGCTCTCTTCTTGTCCCTTAAGGTTACACCTACCATTTTCCGTTCCATAGCTCGCTGCGTCGCCCTCAATTTAAGCTGAACCCTCTTAGTTAACCTCCAAGTTTCTGCGCCGTACGTGAGTACCGGTAAGGTAGAGGCAGCGGTGGCGTAGAGGTAGAGCATCCGCCTCGCGTGCAAAAGGACGGTGGTTCGAATCCCGGTTCCGGGCAATTCTCCACCGGATTAAAAAAAAAATCCGCGTGTTGATCGAATTGCATAAGGAGGCTTGGGGTGCGGCCGGATCCCGGCGACCATAGCCGGTAAGGCACTCCCTCACCAGAGCAGGATTGGCCACCCTGGTGCAGTAACGACCACAACCTCCCATGAATACGCCAATTAACGTGCTATTTACGTCCCTGCAATAGAGGAAAGGAATAGATGGATGAAGAGAGAGAGAGAGAGAGAATGGAAGAGGGGGACCACTCACCACATACACGCTTGAATGTGCTACATATCAACTCTTTGAACGGTCACACAAGTTGGCTTCAATAGACCAGCAACGACATTGTTGCTTCCTGTGCCATCGTTGCAAGCGTCAATATTCCAAGGCTCCTGGCGTTTGAATACGGTCAGCCTGATATCATCGAGAACAGGTACGAGCGGGTGCCGTACGGAGCGCGAGCGCAAGAGCCGTGTTCATTTCTCTCTGTTGTCCCACAAGGCTCGCGTGTAGGCGTGGCCACTTGGATATCGCGCTGTGGGTCTTGCTGCTAACGTAACTTCGCTGCTATAGAAGTGAAAGCCTTATTTCATGCTTAAAAAGGTATAGTGTATACATCAAATGAGAAACAGGCAGGTTCCACGCCGTGATAACTGTTGGAACAGCGAGGTTTTTTTTATCGTCAACTGCGATGTAACTGCTAAGGGTGTTAGCATGACGTATTAGTTTTCTTAGTCATACCATCACTGTCTACTGAACGTAAGCAATCTTTCACCATGCACTTTCTTTCTTTCTTTCTTTCTTTCTTTCTTTCTTTCTTTCTTTCTTTCTTTCTTTCTTTCTTTCTTCTTCTTTCTTTCTTTCTTTCTTTCTTTCTTTCTTTCCATGCATTTCTAGCTATGGAAATTCAGCCGAGGCTGTGGGTATCGACTTTGCAACTTGGAGAAGAACCTTTTTCTACGCTTTATCGCACATCGGGAGGGGGGGGGGGGCGTTTGCATTGGGAGTCTTTATCGTGTAGCATTGGTCTGGGGGCAAAAGTGTGCGATAGTGGGTATGGTGAAGGGCAAGAGAGGATCCGCTTTTCTCATCCTGCGTGACAGCGAGATTATCCGATGCACAGCACAACCTCGACATTGAATGGCTCCGCCGTTGATACCATCTTAAACGCTCTTAATGGCACTCCAACCTCTGTTCTCTTTCGGCCGAACGTAGAAATTTCTTTTTACACCCATACAATCAAGCTTTTGTCCTGGAACAATAAACGACTGTTACGAGCGGAATACCTCTTTTTTCCCCGATCATGTCAGTCGCTTTCGAACAACCGTTCAAGCTGCTGCATTGCTCAACACTTACGTTCTTAAATTTCTACGCGTTCTTCCAGGAATACAGTGTCGAACCGTAGTCCGTCTGGCAATAGCCATTTCGCAACGACGTGGCGAAACAATGGTTTCGCAAATTTCACTCGACGCCTATGAACTCAACGCCGAGTGGAATAAGTCTGACACGTCCGGCGCACATGTTTCCAATGTAAATCATTGTACGTCCGCAGAAAATGTGAAAAGAAAGCCACGGAGGACGTGATTGGAATGTATATCTTTTTAACCACGTCTGAGCTATTTTCTCACTTTGGTCTATATCGACCACGCGCAATCTTTCAGTGTATCAAAACGAAATGAAAAGCCTTTGTTCGCACTGGGTTCAAGACTCTTTTATTGTACTCGGGGCCATTGGCCTATATATTGTTTTTAATAGTTAGCTCTGGAACTCTCATATGGACGCTAAAGCTGATCCAGCACATGCATAAAGGCTCTTTAGAGAGTCTGTTACTTACGGTGCCTATCCTTGTAAAGACTGGCTTGAATGCCTAATTTGACGTTCTGGTTACGACGTGCCGTAGTACACCTTACTGACCGCCAACACTAATGAAGAGATTTGACGCTGATTGATGGTAAGGGGTTGAGAGCTTTTGTGTTTTTCAATCATTATTATTAAAGCCGCTTCAATTCACTCATTTCTCTAACTGCTCGGTTGTTGATGAAAAAATACGCATAGATAGAGGTACAAATTCGCCTTCGACAAGCTTCTACATGTAGTGTAGTGAAGGTCGTGGGTTCGGGTCCCACCGAAGGCAGGTTTGTCTTTTCGTCCACTTTAATTCCTTTCTACTTTCTCCACAATTAACATACCACAAGTAACTTCCCCTATGCTTTCCTAGGCTTCATTGTCTGTTTGCTCATTAACTTGTTTCTAACAGATAAAGAACGAGCCCTTGACCCCTTCCCTTTCGTTATTACATGTAGTGTTGTATTTTTTTATTTTTTTGCTTTCTCAACGCGCAGTAAAGTTCGGTACTCAACACCCTCCGTTCACCAACGGCGACTATTGGCAACTTGGATGTGCTAGTACCTTCGCGGTCAACTTGGTCGCGAGTCTTCGGAAAGTTGCCAGTATGAATGAGGCCTATGATAAGGCGTGCTGTGGGTTGCCGCTCATGATGCTTTGCTTAACGTAACAATCCAAATGAAATAAAAGAAACTTGGCCAGAAAAGTAGTTTTGGTTGAAGCATTACTGTGCTTGTGTTTATGATGGTTACTTCGATCTTGAAGGCGTCGTCCTCGTTAATGCAGCCGGCAGGAAGGCATGTTTCCTGGCAGCGTCATGCTGAGGAATGGTGAGGATGTCCTGATGAATTATGGTGTGAAAACTCCCGCGCATATTTTCTACGCAAAAATTATTTGAACGAAAAAAACAACAGACATGTTGATGGTTCCTTGCGGGAAAAGCCTAACCACATTTTGTGATACTTGTAAAATGCATTGTATGTTGTTTCATCTACTAACCAATGTACCCACCCCTGCTATGTCTCGTCTTCGAGACAGCAGTGTTTGTAAATAAATAAATAAATAAATAAATAAATAAAATATTTGAGAAGCGCGCCCCAAGAACAATTCATTAGGGAAGGGCTTTCAACCACGGAACTCGTAGTATAATCCTCGTAGTATAACGACTCTCGTAGTATAACGACTCTTATTGCAGATTAATATACGTTGTTTAGAGACGCACACCTAAATTCGGGAGAAACTGTACCTAATCACTTGGATCCCCGACAAGGTCTGCTCGGCCAAATGCTTGCTATAACAGTGTCTGTGACCTCCCTGTGCAAACGACTGTCTGTAACGACATTCGAGGGGCGTTGGCTACTGGCGCACGTTTGACAAATAGAGCGCCGACCCTCTGAAGCTCATTAAGAGCACTTATTTTTTTTCTTTTTACTATGCGTCAAAACACATGAAACTGCGTGCCTTTGTGTATGTACGAAAAGTTATCGATCACAGTATGACCGATGCGAAGCACGCACATTCGTCATAATTTTTTTCCGAAGCCGGCACGGTATTATCCCCCGTGCGTTTTACAGTGGATCACCTGATCATTTCTTTACCTGGATTTGATAAACAACGTTTTTGAGTATTTCTATCAATTACTTCGTCTGAGAGTACTACCACAGTGCGGCGACGACAGTTGATTGGGTAAAACATTTGCGAAACATGTGAAGTAAAACATTTGCAAAACATGTGCTTCGTAACGTAGAATCAACCGTACGGTCGAGTCTACGACTCTACAGAAGCAAAAAGGATTGACACTTCTGCATATCGAACAGTTAGTAGATGTTTCTACCACAAACGACCCACGGCCCACAGCGTAACCACGGCGTAAGGAGCTTCGCCCACGGCGACCCACGGCGTAAGGAGCTTCGCCCACGGCGACCCACGGCGTAAGGAGCTTCGCCCCTAAAGAAATCTCCCTATACCGTCGTCTCCTCTTCGCCGGCGTCAGGGCAGCGCACCTTTTCTTAGCTCGCATATCTGGGTTGACAGCGACTCCGAAATCTCAGCGCGAGAGGAGCATAGTACAGGGGAGCGGCCGCCGCCGCAGGTGTGTGAGGGAGAGGAGAGCTACACAGCTCCACTACTGTTTAACGTAGGAAATGCGCAGCACGGGCACCTCAGCGATTTCCGTCACACACCGAAGTGCCATGAAAGAACAACGCGCGCGCTTGGCGGGGCGGTGACAGTCTCTCTTGCGCTTCACAGGTATCGGCGGGAAGCGTGAGCACGCCACAGGAGAAGGCGATGTCGTCGACAAGTTCTAGGCCCTTTAAACTGCAGTATGCTCACCACAACGCTGTTAATGCGCACCACTCTTTCTCGAACGTTCAGTGAGGAGTCCCTCGCACAGGTTGCACGACTTCACAAGGGAAGGCCTAGGATCAATATCGAACACTTAGTATTCTTTAACGTGCACTCACAGCACAGTAAACAGTGGTTTTGTTTTACGTCTACAGTGAAATCGATCAAAGCGGCACCCGCTTTGGGTGGACGTGGCCTGTGATTGAACCTGTGATCTCGCGAGCAGCATCGACACGCCACAAGGAGTGCACCATCGCAACCGGTACAGTCAACACCACGCAGTCGGAAAGATGGCGAGAGTATTGGCTCAGGCACTCTTCATGCCCATTTACTTAAAAAAGTCTAGTCCCGTATGTACCGCCAAAGGAGGAGACAAAAAAGAACGACATGCAAGGAGGTTATGTAGTTTAAGTGCCTTCTGTTGCCCTGCGCCGTTGAAACGGATAAAGAGGATAAATTGCTCAATACGAAGAAAACTCTGGAAGCTCTGAGATATTAATATACAAGGTACAGGGCACCTGAACTTCTGATATTCAGAGGATGTCTCTACCGACAACGCAGCGTAGAGTATGGCAAAAAGCCACTCGTATTCCTTCCTTCCTTTGCCAATCGCGTGGTCCACACGATACCGCTCGTTCGTGTGATTCGTCGAAGACGATCACGCTACTACGCTCGGCATCTCCGAGATCCCGGGTGCGCAGCCGTCGCAACGACCGAACTCGGTGTGAGAAACTTCTTGACGATGATGGAGCGCGCGCCTCGACGTATGTCCGCCGACGTGCCGGCGTGCGGAGGCGGCGGGCCTGTCTGGTGGTCATCGCGATGACCCTTCCGATCCTATAAACGCCACGACGGTCAGAAAAGCACCCGTTGTGCACAGAAGAGATACGGAGACGAGCCACGGGAATTGCGTCTTTCCTTTTGCCCAGCGCGTCTCGTTCTTCATCTCGCAACCACTTCGGCGATGAAGTTGCGTATCCTCGGTCTACTCCTCGATCGCCGACAAGGAAATGAGCTGTCTAAAGTAGTTACCGTGGAAGCTTGGAATAACGTAGGGGACGCGAGTTGGCCGCGGTACTTACGTAGTCGTGCGACGGCACGTCAATTAACAAGAAATGGGTCACGGGCGCATTCACTTGCAGAAAACCAAAGTTTTCATGTTCCTGAATGTTAGAGAAATTCCCGAAGGTCGCGAGATTAAATCCAGGCCGCTGTGGCCGCATTTCTATGGAGGTCAAATACTAGACAACCCCTGCACTGTGCGATATCAGGGCGCGTTAAAGAACCCCAGGTGGTCGAAATTTTCTGAGTCTTACGCCGTCTGTCATAATAGGAGATTTTAGCGTAAATTAGGCAAGTTCAGCTCTATCCAATATTCCGCTATGCTCAAAGACAGCGGAATTCCGGATAGCATGTAGCGTTATTTGCCGCCATCAGATGGTGCCTGCTGGAGGTGATAAAGTGACAAAGCAAGCTCGCAATCCGTGTTCGAGGTTATGGGAGCCACTCACAAAGCCTTCAGCATAGGTAATTAGAGTGGCTCTCGGAAACGGCGTCGAATTGTCACAGATACTTTACTGTGGAAGCTTTTTGACACAAAGCTAAGGCGCATACGTGTACAATCATCAGTTGGCAACTTGAGGGCTTCAGAGCGCACGACGACCACTTGAAAGGTTCGAAGTGGACGGCACACGCTTTGGGTGGTCTGAAACGTCGGCGCATGCGCTGTGCCAAATCATATCGTGGTTTGGGGACGTAAAACCATGGGAATGATTATTAACAGAGAAATAAGCTTCGGTTATTGCAGCGGAGGACATCAAATAGCATAGTTGGGAAATTTCGCATTGCATAAGCGATACAAAATACTTGTATAGGTAAGACGACACGACACAAAATAATCAGCTAGGCGCAAACTGTCAACTTCCTATTCCTTTTAAAAGCGCAACCCGCAGCTGCGCTGAGACAGAACATCAGGATATAAAACAAAACTGTGAATTCGGACTACTGGGTTTATATTACGCTAACGTAACCAGTACAAAAAGCCGTAAACGTATAGCGGTTTTCACGAACATGAAGACCTTTTATCATTTCGCTTGGGAAATATACTGAGCATCACTTGGGTAATCCGATGCGATGTATAGTGCAACGCGTGGGCATACACAACCTGTCGGGGACGTTTAAATCCAGGCCGTGCCCTATTTTGATGTCCTTAACTTGAGCCGGAGCCAAACATGCACGAAATATCGGCAAGCTTATTCTCCTTTCCTTGAAGTTGTGGATGGATCTATTAACCAAATTTTGTAATTCTTTTGAGCTTCGAGGCGTACGAACATGTTATTGTGATGTGCCTATGGTTCGGAGATTTCTTGCTGGACAGAAGCGTCATAATTGAAGTGAGAAGCCTTCAATGAATGAAAGGAACAATAACGATAGATATAAATAAAAAACAGTTTAAGCGAGCGACAAATGCACTTGAAAAAAACTTGATCGGCCACTTTCTACAAATTAAATAGCTGCAGATTACCAACTCCACTGCATTTATCAAGCTCGGCTTCGTACCTTCTAAAAAAATACAGCATGACCCCGCCGAACGCACAATTTTCTAAATGCACACGCAAGAATACTATTCGGTCAGTTCGGGAGATGAAGTGGATCCGCGTGCGGGGTTTAGTGGCACCGTCTTCTTCTTTTTTCTTTTTTTAAGGAGTCAACGTGAGTGGATGCTGCAGAGGCTGTAGTGATAATACGCATCTTCAACGATTGGTTAGAGTGCCTCTCAATGTCCGAATTCGAGAAATACGTTACTCACAAGTACAGATTTTTTTTATTAGTAGAACACGTCCGGTTTTCCAACGGACACCGACATCGTCATTTTGTTTTCAACTGCACTTTCAACGAATTTACGAACACAACAGCGCCACGCACTCGAACTAAGAGTCGTTGGGGAAGGAAAGCATAAAAATGGCGCGAATAACTACAAATTTGTTGTATTTAAACATTCAAGCTCAGTAAACTTAGAAGAAACGATTATAAGGAAACTCGAAAAACGTTATGATAATGACATAAAACTTCGTACACTTCGTATACAATTTGCGCATTAAGCACCCCGGAACCGTTCTTTCACCGTACGCAGCAGTTTCTCCGCTGGAGGACTTAACGTCGACGTCAGTAGGGCTACACGAGCGCTACCCTATAGAGCCTACACTTTATCCGCGTATCTTTCAAAATTCCCAGTGCCTAGAGGAAGCCCGCCGAGTTGGAAATTGAAGACGCTGGAGGAATGTGTCCCAAAGCTGTTGAGCTCCACTGAGCACGTCGTCCAGCCCAGAAGCGCGCTTTCACGCTCTTCGTATACGATACCCGCTCGCCATTGACGCCCAACGACGGTCAGCGTCGCTTTCACGCCGACTTTCTTACGACGAACGGACGCCTGGAGCAGCGAGATCGCACCAGGGAGCCACCGAATTCCATGGGACCGTCGAACTAGAGCCACGTTGAAACGCTTCTTCTTCTCTCTCTCTCTCTCTCTCCCTCCTAAACGGCAGCTTTCTAGCCGAGTAAGTCTGAAAAAAAAAAACGACAAACAACGACAGCAACAAAATAGAAACAAGTGATGAACGGCTGGACGTTGCGCGGCGAAGTAGTTTCTTTATGCAAAAGTCAGAAAGAGGCGTACAGTTCCGGTTGGCGATAAAATGCAAGAATAATAAACTGTTCTGCCTACGCCTCCCGTTGGAGTTTAATGGAGGGGGGGGTCTAAACTATTTACCGGTTTGTTATTGTAAAGAACTCTTTGTATAAGTAATTATGTGACTTCAAGAATAATGGGGAGCGAACTGAACAAATTTATTTATTTATTATTTATTTATTTATTTATTTATTTATTTATTTATTTATTTATTTATTAGATTTACCATCAGGGCCAGAGACATTACAGAGGGGAGTGGAACATACAAAAAAAGAAAAAAAGAAAGAAAAGCACACATACGCAATGACGATACAAGCTTTGTTCTATTAATACAATATTAACTGAAAGAGATGAGATAAAAGCGGAAAACTAAAAATTGAAGCAGTTGACTGAGAACGAAACACAATTGAATACTTGGTTAGTTACATTGCAACACACTTGTGTTTAAAACATTATGAAACTGGGAATAGTGAAGAGTGACAGAAAAGAACTGCAAATATAAAGTAGCCGAAAAATTGGTCATTGTTCTGTATGATTCTTGTGCGTTGCGCAATAATTATTGCGCGTAGGGACAACGAGGGAAAACTGACGACGAAATATTTTTGTGCTGTTAAAGAAACAAGTACCGTCACCATCTTCAGCCTGTTTTACGTCCACTGCAGGACGGAGGCTTCTCCCGGAGATCAATTTGCCTTGTCCCACGCGTGTTGGTTCCATTTGCGCCGACGAACTTCTTACTCTGATATTTTGTGTCATCTGATATTTTGTCCGTATTCCATGCGATATTTCGTCTGCTGCGGCTGTATTTTCCATCCCTTAGTACCGATTCCGTTGTTCTCACTGTGCACATGTTATCATTCTTCCACAGCACGTGACCTGTCCAGGTCTATTTTTCTTTGTTAATGGTAACGAGGCTGTCGTCTAGTTTTGTTTCTTCTCTGATACGTTCTTATCTCTTTCTATCCTTTACACAGAAAAAATAGAAGAACTCAAAATATTGGGGAGTTCACGTTTTTCTAATCAATGCAGCAATAACTGGAAACTATACTTAAATTAGCTTCCTAACGCACGGTGCAAAATTACAGACCCTGCGCAAAAAAAAAAAAAAAGAATGAATTGGCATATTCTTTAGAGACCCGTCAATAACCATTCAGTGCCTAAGGTTACGTTGAAAAAGGAACGGGCTGACACCTCAGGGCGCATAACTTTTATATCACTGGAACGTTGCATATTTTAATCGCACCGTTTTCCTTATAAGTTTATTCGCTTCTTATCAGCGCTCGGAAATATTTGCAACGCGCTACCGTTGGACGGCAACGCGACTTCTTGGGTCATATTTGATAAGCGCTGGCCTTCACACGGTGACTGCGCGAGAAACGGAAAACAGAGAAACAGAGATAAAAAAGAAAGAACTCCAACGTATCTTCTTCTAGCCGTTCGTAAACGGCCCTGGACTTAAGGCCAGCCGAGGACCAGGCCAGCAGTCGAGCTCTTCATTGAGGAGCGTTGACTCGCGCGAAATGAGTCTTTGGCACTCTATACGGGACAGACCTGGAAGGAGCGCGGCTACTTGTGGAGAGACGGAGAACTAAGTGCCAAGAAAGAAAAGGCAACGCACCGAGAGAAGGAAAGGAAGCGATAGAAAGAAGGAATGGTGGAGGCAATGGGAAAGTGCCGGGGCAAATGGGGCCGGCTTAGACGTGATACGATTCACTCCTTCCACGGAAGGGGGAATCGCCTCCGGAGGAAATGCTGCGCGACTCCCGCGGAATTTCGAAGCGAACCCATATTTTCAGACCGTATTACGACTCGCCCGCTGCCGCCCTGGACGGTTCCGGGGCCTCTTTTGCTTGCACCGAACGTTCGACCTTATCGCACTGTTTTAGTGTGTTTTTGTTTTTCTTCGATTCGTCAACTGTTTTGCTTTCATCCGAATAACTACGCGTGTTGTATTTTTCGTTCAAGTTTTCTTCTTTCTCCACTTTGTCATCTGCAGCCAACGTCCCTCTTTGTCGGGTGATATCACTTATGCGTCGGTCTATTTGTTCGACTCGCCTTGCCCGTACACGGTACGGATGAGAAAAAAAAAATAAGACGTAAGATGCCGCACCTGCGCCCTAGTAATAAATAGACCTAAACGATTTACCGTTAGCAATGGAGTAAAGAGTTGAGTGTACAGCAGTAAAAGTGATGACTGTGCCCGAAGGATCGATCGACAATGTGGCTAATATGCCTGGGGAGCACCTACGCTTGTAAACCTGCTTTGTTCCGTTACACAAGTATTGCAGTGTAAAGCGTGATGTAGAGAATGCCTCACGGCTACTATGTTTGTTTTACATTCAAGCAGTTAAGGTTAATAGTGCACTTGATCGTCTAAATGCGGTTATACCTTTACTGGGAAACTCGGCTCGTTTTCATTACACATTAAAATTTAAAATAGCATGGCAGCGTAAGAAAATACCAGTCTCTTCTCTACGCGTGCAAAGGAGGTCATTGTGATTTTTCGGATTCGCGATATTTGGCTACGTTAGAATAGGCCACTGTATAGGTGTTGCGTATATCCACGATACGATTTACTCATTCACCTGCTTTAAATAAAGCATATGTAACCTTGACTACGGTTACAGCCTGACGGTAGGGCAGCATAGCGGAAGCTGATTTGGTTACGTCACAGCTGATGAAGAGCAAAAGCTGGCTATCAGGCCTGGCCTAAAGTCACTGTGGTCGTTCGTTTCACCTGACGCGCATCTTCAGGCCAACCATCCCTGCATGTATGAGAAAGGCATTATGGAGTGTTATAACGAAAGCTAACTTCAAGGAAGGCTTCGTCACAGGAAAGTCAGCTTTATAACGAGGAAATGGCTATCTGATGTTGTTTAGGCTATTTGACTGTATCTGCGCTTAATGAGTGTTGGCATGCACTTATTTCACAAGTTATTCTAATTCTTTCGCAGTCTGCCGCAATTCCTGTTCCTTCTTTTTTTCTTTTTCTTTCTTTTTCCTTAGTCAACTTCTGAATGAAGTCCCAGTACAGTCCTGGGCTTCGGTGCCTCTTCCTATATAAGCCTATTCGGCAACGTTATTATTGTCGTAGTAAAATTAATATTCTGAGAAAGTGGGCGCCTGCTATTGTATAATCACAACAAAAGGAGCACGAAACAGCCGGAATGTGCAAGCTTCTGACTCGGCACTAGTTGTTCGCTTCGTAACAGAGCTCAGTAATGCAACTCGACATGCGGTCGCTAGTCCCACGAAATTCTTCGTGTAGCCATAGCGTTTATGCATGAAAAAAAAAAGGACAATGGCTCCTGCAAGGTGCGCGTATGGTCTAATCTCTGGCTTCACTGCAAATCACCTTGATTACTTTCGTATGATGATTTGTGGGGTTTAACGTCCCAAAACGAGCTCTGATTATGAGAGTCACCGTAGTGGAGGTCTCCGGATATTTCGACCACCTGGGGTTCTTTAACGTGCACCAACATCTCACAGCACACGGGCCTCAAGATTTCGCCTCCATCGAAATGCAGCCGCCGCGGCCGGGATTCGATCCCGCGACCTTCAGATCAGCAGCCGAGTGGCATAACCACTACACCACCGTGGCGGGGGATTACTTTGGTGTCAGTCTCATCGATAGGCAATAGCTTCCAAGTTATGTCCCCCCCTTGCTCTCAACGCGTTGAGCTTCGAGTTGCCAAACTATAGCCCCTCCATTTCCAATGTCATACTTCCGTTATAGCATCCGTATAGGCTCAACAAAGCGCGTCGTCATAAATCTTATTTTTAATTTATGAGTATATAAATCATTCAGGCACACCATGGTAGGAGATCCAGATTAATTTTACCAGTGAGTATGATGATAGGTGTAGGCTTGAAGGTGCTTCATCGGTGAGGAAGTCATCGTCCAGGGTGTTAATGAAGTGCCAAGACGATGTCGCACGCCCGAAAGAAAAATTCTAAAAAAAAAAACGGAGGTGGTTGAAAGGGGGAGCGGATTGAGTCTATAAAAAATGCGCCAACAGGCACCCCTGGTATGAGTGCTCCTTATTATAAGGGAATAAAAAAAAAACAAAGACGTGCTACTATTCTAGCGTTTAAATAATTTCTTTAGCCACCTGCCCGCGATTTGGAATAAGCAACCAATGAAGGCTGAAGCTTTGGCTAACTTACAGCTCACACGCACACGCGTGTACGCACAATTTAAGTTAGTGCAGAGCGCGCATACACTGGACCAACATACCGTACTTTCAGGGTTCTAAGCACCCTTCCTTACTTTTGAAAAAAAAAATGAGAGGAGCTGGTAAAAAAGATTGCCTGCGAATCTAAGCGCTCCCTTTCCTTTGGATGAATAGCGCTGCCATTACCAAGCGTGCTCGCTCACCTCCACTCATCGAGTTCATGTCTTGCGTTATAAGACCATGCCCACGTGTCATACTATATGCTATCTTAAGGATACAGAGAGTGGTGGTTCAATAAGTACGACGGACTCGAGTTCGAGTGGCAGTGAGAGTGAGTGACCGACTGTCCGACACAAGAAGCGGGGGGTTCACGGTGTGCACATATTTTTATTTTTACTGTGTGCGAAATGAATTATGATTTTTCGCACCCATCTCATCTGAGTATTCAACACCACAGACCGGTGGGCTAGTCGGTAAAGCACGTTTTCAAGTAATAGGGCAAGAACCAACAAGCACGAAGAAAAAATTTCGAAATGCTGCCGCGAAAAAACAATGTGATGTGCCGTCATTTTAGATTTTTCGAATCTAAACATTTCCCTCAGTATGAGTGTAGCGGTACTTAAAAAAAGAAATAGGGGAGGGGGGGGGGTGCTTAGAATCGAGTAAATGCGGTAAATAACAACAATAATGGGGGCTTTCACGAGCGAAAACAATGATATGCTTGACTGCGATCTATTAAAGTTCAAACACAAGCCGGAATTCTACTCTATCACCAGTGGCATCAATTCTAGCCACTCGAAAGTTTGTTGAAATTCCTGTAAGTTTAGTGTTGACAAACAAAGTAGACGAGCTTGCGTTGAGAACACAGCCTCCGTTACACTTTCCAGGATAAAACTCAATTCTAGAAATTAATTTCGATGTAATTTTTTACATATTTCACGAGGTCATTACGAGGTATCACGTAGTAGGAAAGCAAATCAATGTATTCATTAACCTTTCTTTTTATTTAAAAAGAAACGCGCTCGTGATTCCATTCGATTTCAGAACTGCGGAAGGCTTTGTCCAAAATCAGGACAAGCTTAACAAAGTAGAAGTCTCAGCAAAAATCTATCACCTGACGCGGGGGGGCCGGGACCTTACTCAACCTTCACCACCTGTCGAATGCACTGTTATACTTTAAAGCTGGGTAAGATGACGAACAGAATAAATTATTCCTATGACACTCCCCATTGACAGTGCGCTTATGAAACGTGGTACTTGACCAATATTTATGCTACTCAGGACGACCATGACAAGTGGTGTGCGTGCGGAGCAATTAAGTCGAAAAGTCCTAACGTCCGGTGCGTGCAAAACGCACTCCACAAAAGCGCTTGGACTGCGGTTTCCCAAATAAAGGGCCAGCGCTTGCGTGCAACGAGACTCTCGCACGTGTCACGGCCAAACAAAGCGAAACTCGGCACGGCGGAAGTGGAACGCGCCGCTATAAAGTGAACAAAATATCCGCGCACACACTGTGGCAAACGAGCGCCTGAAAGCGAAAGCTGCTTTTGTTGAAGGCTAAAGATCCGGAACACAAGCAAACAGAGCGTAGCGGCCCTCCCACACACCCTTTCTTCTCTGCTCGCTTCTTTGTTTGTTTTCGCGAGCGAGCTGACAGCGCGGCCTAGCGAGCACCGCAGCCTGCTGTTCTCTGCAAGCTGAAACAGCGCGCTCGGAAATTAGCGGACTCGCTTCTTCGAGGAGGAAAGGTCTGTCTCTTATTAGATCCCTCAACTTCCTTCTATACGGTCCCGGCCAGATAAAGCGGGTGGCAAGTGCTGGAGGGGCAAGCCGGTGGTAACTTACTGATAGAGTAAAGCAACCGTCGCGTGCCCGACAAGGAGACGCAAGGAACGGCGTGGGCTTTCGTGAGGCTCGAACGAAAAGGGTTAAGAGCCAAATCGGGAACGCAGGAAGAGGGCGGAGAAGACGACGCAGAAGGACGAGTGTCGAGAGGTGAAGGCTCGCGCGATGCGTCACGTGGGGAGGAGCAAATTAGAAGCGCGGTGGACATGACACATTACCGCCGCTTGTCTGCCCGGGCTGTCTTTCCCTATGTCCCCTCTTAGCTTTCCCTTTTCTTCCACTATCATTGTTTAAACGCGCGCTCAACGAAGGCAAATGAAAATCGCGCGCATCCCTAACGCTAAAGAGGAGAAGCGGCAGCCAGGAGCAGGCCAGAGGACAAATTTCTCCTAAGCAAAAATGCGACGGGGAATCTGTAGGCTAAGACTACAGCTACAACCGCTTAGCAAAGAAAGAACGAAAGGAACTGCGCCGGAAAGGGAAGAGAAATCTCCACTGCTTTGGGAGCAGTCAACGCAGCCCTACTTCCTTTCCTGCGACCCTACTTCCCGCCTGCCAGAGCGTGCCAGTGCAGGGAGTGGTTGGCCGAACAGAGGCGCGTCGAAAGGAACACGCAAAAGGAGTGGTCGCTTCGCCTCCGGGAACAGTCATCCATTAGGCCTAAGCAGACGCCGTGTCCGAAGCGGAGGGCGAGGGGGGTGCCGAGCCACTGCTTGAAGCCGGAGTCTCACGGCGAGCTTCTCTGGCCAACAGTGATGAGGAGAAAAATTGACTCGAGAAATAAAATACCGAAGGGGTGCGCTACGCAGGACGAGTCGCTTACCACCAAGCGAGCAGCAGAAGCGGCAGCTCAGGATGCGGCGGGCGTCCATTTTCTTGTTCTCGGGGACGGCCGCATTTGCTGTCCAGGTCCTGTTTTACGATCGCGAAGACAGAAAAATGCTGATCTGCATTGCAGACATTGCTGAGTAGGCAAGATCTGCGCGTGCGCGGCGACGCTAAAATGCCTCTATACACGCGGTTCAAAGGCGTAAGCTTCTCAGTGAACGTTATTACGAAATGGCCTTACGTAAATATCAAGCGCTAGAGAATTGCTTTTCAACTTACCAACACGGTAGCCTTTGACATGATAGGATCAGTAATTGATTCATGCATAACTTCTAACATTTAAGTAAGCTATTGTTATTTATTTGATTACTAAGTAACCAATGAAAATAATTGTTATGGTTCTGGTTATGGTTCTTTGCTGCTGATCCTCAGGACGCGCGTTCAACCCCGGACGCCCCACTGGCATTTCCGGTGGAGGCAAAAAATAGGAAAGACCCATGTGCTATGCATTTTCTGTGCCCGTTAAAGAACCGTAGGGGGTCAATATTTTTGGAGCCCTCCACGACAAATCTCATATCATATCGCGGCTTCGCTAGCTAAAACCTCAGAAGTTATTATGCTGTGTTAATAATCAGTGATATGATTTTCCCGATCCTTGAAATGGGGATGTTTAAAAGAATTTTTAAAGAAAATAGAAGTACGGCCATTAACTTGTGTTTCCAAGGGCACAAAACACTGCACGTTCTAGAAGCATTAGAAGCAGTGAAGAGGTCATCTACTCTCTGAGGAGAGAACTTTATGCTGCATGTTATGCTGCGTGTTAGCGGGACAGGCAGGAGATCCCTCCTAGATTGCAAAAAAAAAAAGGAAAAGGTAAAAAATAGAAAATCTTCACTTCTTACAGGGTTCCTCGTCACACTTGAATTGGCGGAGGTGGTCTTCCAGGACGGTGCTCTGGTTTTTCCATCAAGATCATTTGAAAGTAAGCTAGAAGCATCCAATGGTTTATCTCTTTTCCTAGAATTCTCGATGTTTGTCTATGTTCGTTGGTAATATCTTCATCGCAATTAATGCCGTGGCTACTCGGAACCCAATTAGACAACTAAAAAGCGGAAAAATTCGAAGAGTGACATTTAAATGAGACTTCATGACGCATTTCAAATGTGTGATATGAGAACAAATTGTGGGACCAGGCTAGATGGTATTTCCTGATCGAGCGCTCGAAAGCTGACAAAGGCTGAAATATAATGTTGACATAACTTGTCTCTGTCAGCGCTTTCTTCGCCGCTTGCTCATCATAAACTTGATAATTACGTAATAGTTGACACCATATTGGTATATTCACAAAAAGCACTTAATAGCTATCATTGTGCTCCAACTTCGAGTTCCGCGTGGACTAACCCACTCTGTAACGATCGTGCCATACCGCCTGTGGCTAGGCACGTCATTCACAACACGTTTTGGCTATCATATTGGACTGGAAGACAGTGCTGCCTGTGTTCACTGCGGAAGCGAGGAAACGATTGTGCACGTCCTCTGCGATTGCCCTTGGTACCGCTCCCTGCGACAGTCTCTCGCCGTAGAATTGTCACGCCTTGATGATCGACCGCTGTTTGAGCAAACCGTATTGGAATGCCGGAACGATAGAGCCTCGCAGCAGAAAACCACGAAGGCTGTGCTCAAGTTTTTGCGCGCAACGGGCCTCGTTGACCGTCTCTGACACTGCCGTGTTTGTGTGTGTGCGCGCGATTCGACCTCTCTCTTTCTCCTTTTCCTTTTTTTCCCGTCCCTTTCTGTCTCCCCTTCCCCACTGCAGGGTAGCAAGCCGGATATTTTTCCTTCCGCTTAACCTCCCTGCCTTCCGCCCATCATCTCTCTCTCTCTCTAAAAGATGAGCTTATTGATAATATATAATAATTGCTGAGGTTTTGCCTGCTAGAGTCACCATGATTATGAGTCACGCCGTAGTAGAGTGCTCCGGAAATTTAGACCACTTGGGGTACTTTAACGTGCACTGACGTTGCATAGAACCCGGGTCTCTAGCATCGCGCCACTGTCGCTATGCCACCACTGTGGCTGGTGTCAAATGTGTCAGCAGCAAAAACACCATAACTGCTGTACCGCCATCGCAGCAAAAGATGACTACATTGTCAAGCTGAAGCTTGTATAGATGATGACGCGTTCGTTTCTATCCGGCCCAATTGAAGGAAACTCAGCAAAGTTGCTGAAAGTACTACCTTGTTTAAAAGTAGTGCACTCCTTTTGGAAGACAGCCTGGGTGTTTTGCAGAAAAGCCAATTACCAGCATCCGGACGGGGTGCGATGCCGACATTCCGCAGGAGTTGGGACGTATAACAACGCTTATGTATCAAACACAATTAAAGGAACCGCAAAGAGGATTGGTAAAACCAAGAGGGTGTGCTGAATAAAAAAAATCAGAAGTATTTATAGAAAACGAATGGATACAAATAAAAATAAAAAGAAACTTACATAAGTGTGCTAATAGGTCTTCATACGTTCATAAAACGATGTTAACTTTCCTGTAGATATAAGCACACGCATCCAGAAAGATTTCTCTTCACCGATAAGGAAACATTGAAAATATTTAGACGCCTACAACCAGCGCATGAGCTGTAAAAACAGAAAAAAAGAACAACAAAACCAAGCGAGTCTTTTTGGATGAAAGACGTGAGACAAGACAGCGAAGTCCCGATAGTGCGTTTCCCGTTGTTCATACGCAGGAGATCTCAGAAAGCAAAACTGAGAAGAAATGCTTCAAGACTACCGCTTGCTGCTCGTCGTTGCCACCATTTCATGCGGCTCAATTTTTCTTGTTAAGCCTACGTTGTAATCGAGCTTTCTGCTTGATACAACACGCCAGAATACAAGTTCACAAACACACTCATAACGTTGACTCCCATATTAGCACGTAGATCTAAATTACTTTGCAAACACTCTGCAAAATGCTGGTCATCGTTATCCGAGCAACGCAAGCGTGAGTACGCAGTCAAGTGAAGCGCGGGCAACAAGTACAATTACAATGCGCTTCCTCGAAGACGTCATGGATCATCGGCTGTGAAAATAAAACGAAGCGAGACAGAACACGAATAACAACTGCCGCCGCGTTGCAACACACTCGAAGACAGCAAGCACGGCTCGCCGGCACGACTGGCCAAGAAGCAGCCGTTTCTTTTTTCCCACTCAGTGTCTCGCTGTCTTCATTGTTTTCTTCTCACTTCCCACGCCTCGACATCCAACGACTGTGCTCGGAGGAATCAGTCAATAAACGCGGCAAGCAGCCGCGGGAGCTCCGGCGGGGCCTTCAATTACTCGGATGCTGCGTGTTTCCAAGATGCTTCGCGAGCTTAGAACAAAAGGGCGGCGTATGCACGCTGAGGATGAAGAAGAAGATGAGGCGGCAATGCACTGCACGCAGGCGCTTTAGGAAGCGCCGCGGCGTGGTAACAGTTGCGCGAGAGCAGCACCCATATCCGTTCCATGGAACAAGCAGGAAACTTGCCGCGGCTCGGGCACGTGCGGCGCTCTGGCCCCCAAGCGCGGGGTGAGCAATATCGCTAATGGACGCTAATTAATCGCGCGACGTTAATTATTTTCGGGATTCGAACGTCTTGGGATATTGCGAAAGTGGCGGTCGGTCGAGAAAGGAGAGAGCGGCAGAGAAGAACGGTAAAATGGCTCTTCTCTCACTCTCGCTTTTCTATTCTTTTTCGTCTAGTTTCCCTTCTATTATATATCGTATTTATTTTTGGCTGGTATTTTCTTAATCACTTTGCCTTTAGCGTGAGACTTCCAGTGTCACACTGCAGCTCTTCGAAAGGCGTTTAAATCTCCAGAAGGCGTCGTTAATTTAAATTGCGGGCGGCGGCCCTTTCTTCCGACCACGTAAATCCTCCTCTCTCGTTATCTGCCTGCCTTTCTCCCTCACCTCTCGGCCATTCTTCCTTTCTCTTTCTCTCTCTTTCCCTCCCCGCCTCTTCTCTCACCTTTACCCAGACGGGCGATTGTAATGCCTGCCACAGCTGTGAGAGTGCAAAGAATAACTGAACGCCGCGAGCGCGAGTGAGACGGCGCGCGCCGCTTCTTTCGCTCCGACTTTCCTCTGCTTTCCGCCGACCACTTTGCGGAATTCGTTTTCAGAGGAACAAATTTTGCGGCCGCCCATTCGGAGGGAAAACAGTTTTGACTGTTCCTCCAGCGGCGGGCCATAAATATTTATTACGCACGTCCGGTACCTTGCAAGTACTATGCCAAGTTAGCCAGCAACACCCCCCCCCCCTCCCGCTTTCCTCTATGCCCTACTTCCTTTCTTCAAAAAATAATTTCTAGTATTAGGTGCGCAGTCTGAAATGCCTGGTATTACAGACTCTTTTTTATTTATTTATTAAGCAATACACAGAGGCCGAAACTGAGGCACTGCCATGAGAACTTCTGGTGCTGCTTAAGCAGCACACACATTTCTCTAACACACTAAGTGCTTTGATCTGTAGCTCCTTTTTCTCAGGGTATTGTGCGGTGTACGCCGAGTCGCTCGGTATTTTCTGCCGTTCCGGATTTACAATATTGTTTGCGTTGACTATTAATGAATGGAAGAATAAATTGCTTAGTATAAAAAAATTTCAAGGATTTACGCGTCAGAACAACGATCGCATTATAAATGTCATCGTATAGTGGAGGTATCCGGATTAGCGTTGATCTCCTGGGGTTAAGGCACGCGAGTCTCGTTGTGTTGCACTGCCATTGAAATATGACAACCGCTGCCGAAAACGTGCCCCGTGTCCTCACTTAGCGGCGCCACGCTATAGCTGCTCAGCCGTATTAGAAGTGTTAGTACTAACCTTTGTTTTGTCCGTGATTGGCCTTGGGGAGAAGGGTAGTGGGAGGGCCCTACCTCTCTCTCCTCATGCGGCTTCCCAGTCTTGCGCTTTGTCGGTGTCTTCGGCGATCCGCGTGACCCACTGCTCTGAGGCGGATGGATGATAGCAACTGTGTGTACTGACCATGGACTCTGAGCTCGTGCACTCGTGACTGTATTGCTCTGCATGCTTGCACCTATTGGGACCAACCATGTAACTTCCAACAAAAATGTCCTTTCATATATGCTTTTTTTTTTCTTTGCAAACAGATCACTGGTGAGACTTTTAAGTGCGAAGCGCTTCATAGGCCCCGGCTGTCGGCGCGTTCTCACGCCTTTGTCACGTTCAGGAAACATTTTTTTTTTGTCCCTGCGTTACCTTAGTAGGTCATCAGACGCTCCTTGTCTCTCGTAAATTGACCTTCGCAGAACATCGTCTGTGATACGAGAAATTTTTCTAAACATACCCTAAATATATCCGGCTGAGGCCGGGTAAACACGCGAAGAAAGTGAAAATGAATAAATAAACTGTTTTATTCAATCAAGGTTTCCAGTTTTCTCGTATATTTGTTTGTACAGAGAATGAATGCAGTCACTGGTTCGCAGAGTACCGGGCCTCGAAAAGACAAACAACAACAACGAAACGAGTGAACGCACTTAACACGCGGCCCGTTTGATTATTATCTCAACTCTGCATTCACTTTTACTTCGAACAACTTTATACAACACAGACATGCTACAGCCATTACCACGCCCGTGTCTGGCAACTGCCCCTCATGACTCATCCGCCGTAGACACAATGATACGTGGAAAGAACGTGTCACGCATTTGATGCCAGTACCAATGCCCAGCCAAAAGAAGTTGCCTTACCTTATCGTGTTGCCTTATCTTACCATGTTCAAAGCACGACACAGCTAAACATCTCAAACGACACCTGCTTTACGGTGGTTATTACAGAAAGTATCTGATGAGCATTTCAAAGCCGACAAATTAAAGCTCGAAATTCCCTTGGTGCATAAGAATAGCGTAGATAAACGTGAAATGAGCCTGCCGAAGCACTTTTCAAATGTATGCCTGCCAGTGTTCATTAAAAAAGTTGCAGATCATCATTCGTAGTTCATCAAACCAAAGAAAATGGATAAATTGTCTCTTTTTTTAAAAGCGAGGTATGTCGGTGAGGCAGCCTACAATCAGTGCTTGCGCGAGCTTATGATTCGCATCGTGTGTTTGTGCTAGAACAACGAGCACGCGAACGGATTACGCCAACAAATGTGTGGTGGATTTTCTACTATCTAGGAATGCTCGCTCGGAATTTGATGCATGCAGTATTGTCGCGTATAATCCGGTAAGTTGACTGCTCAGCTCGCAGTGGCAGAGTATTAAAAATATTAAAAAACTTTACATTGCGCATAAAGAAGACGTAACGTGCTTCAAGTCGTCACTAACGAACAAAACTTCGTTTACGGTGGACGCGCTAAGTAGTGTTATTAAGGAAAGTCCGAACACGTGTACACAATGATCGATTGACAAGTTGCTACATCTTGGAACACGTAATGCCACCCGCCGTTGACGACGAAGTATAGGGTGGCTACCGTCGATTTTGGTAGTCTGCCGTTTTGTGGAAGCCAACGATCATCGCCGAAAAAGAAAAAATCAATACCTCCGCGCAGTCGTCACCTCCACGACCGGTCTGCGATCATTTTTCACGAGCGTACAAATAGACGCGTTTTGCAAGAGGATTGCACGGCGCCACCACACGTTTGGCAAGAACAGCTTGATGCATCATGTTTCCTGAGTTGTCACACAAGTAAAGGCGGCGGAGTCCCGGCATTGTGTCGACTCAGCCTAGGGACGACCGTATCTGCAGAAGCCACAGATGAGCAGCCAGAACACCCACGCTGGCTGACGACGCAGCTCCTGCGGAGGTACGGGAACGCCCGCCTGCAAAAGACAAGATGAAAAATAGAAAGACAAAAACAAATATTGGCAGCATTAAGAATAATGGGTATAAACACTGTAGTAGATCTATAAGTGCATGTAAAGCAACAGTAAATAGTCTTCAGATTGCTATAGAATGTGAGACCAGTGAGACGCCAAATACCGAAAAAGATTGCCAGATTAGTGTGTCAGTCATATAGGATCCAAGTGAACGAATGCAATGACTGAGAGTAAGGCTACAGTCGTTCGAAATACTCAGCTCCACAAACAGAAAATATAGGTGCCTTACCGGGGAAGGGAAGGGAAGGGGGGGGGGGGGAGTTTTTTGCTAAAGATAACCAAGATGTAATCTACCTGTAGATTAGAAACTGATACACGTGGGACACAGTACATATCATTTCGATAAGCAAAAGCTCGGAAAAGTATAGACAAGAGGCAATAAGCAAGCAGCCTCGTTAGCTTAATCCGTGCCCCAGATGCGCACGGTGTGCAGTCTCATGGCTTGTAGCGGTGAAACCGTTCTTGTTATCTCACTAAGTTTTTCCATCTGCCATATCATTCCCGGCTTCGTAGGCTCTGTTTGGTGACGGGAACTTGTATCTAGTTAAGAGATTACCGATAGACGAGGGCTGAACTACCTGCCGCAGGAACTGCGAGCTCCGCCTTGAGTGCCAGGATCTTTCAGTGCATAAAACTACGCTACCATTGTAAAATTATTTTAATCAATTACGGAACACTACACTTCCATATTGCCTGATATAGCAGGTCCCCTGAGAAAATACACCTTGTTCAAGCGCTAGAATGAACACATAATAAAGCTGCTCGATCCATTGTTTTTTATTGTAACCACTGCTTTCTTTATTATTATCAGAAGCAGTATCATGAAAATCAACAACAGCAATTCATTCGCGCTATGTGCCCAACTTAGATGAAAGATAACGCTATATCGCACAAAACTTGAACGTTAAGTAAGCTTAAACATATGTAAAAATATTTTGTGGCGTTCCACATGTTTCGCCAGTTACAAAAGCAAAACTTCACTAAGAAATCTGCAACTAAAGCTGACTAACACAGAACTATCGCAATCATACCACGCCTCTGTTGCGTTTACGAGTTGAATTACGTCGACACGCTGCGAGATGCCTAACGAACAAAAAGGAAAAGAACAAGAACAAAGACAACTGGACTGAAAGCCGTGTGCGAGTCAAGCCAGAAGCATTAGAGTAAAGGAATTCTCGCGGCGTTTTGCCATCTCTACGCAATAGGAACTTCTCATGAATATTGTACTGAGATCGAGAAGTACTGGGATCGATACCCCGCACCTCCACCACAATGTTACAGGAACGACGAGTGACGAGGCACTACGATTAGTAGCTATATACAGGCAGCGGTTGCAAAGCGGACCGCTCCAGCTCAGAGTCCGAGCCAAGTGCGAGCTTCGTTTTCTTCGTCGATGGTGGCCACGCGCATCGGCCGAGCTCCTAAACTGCAGCATGCATGTAGCAATATAATAATGTCCCTTAAAAGCATTTTCGCGCCAAGAGAAGCAATTTCCATCGCAGGAGCAATTTTATCTGTGTATAACAAAAGTTACTTTTTTCAGCTCGCCGCTGCAGTTCGTCAAAACTGCGCTCTGAAAGATTGCAAAGTGGTTGCGACCGAGGTAGAACTTAGAAGAATAAGAATTCAAATTCCGACGAGAGATTGCCAACGCGACTGGGGTGCGCAATGCAATGCATGCTGAATATCATGTTGTGCATCTCTGGCTATTATTTATTTCTGTACTTCTTCGTATCGCTCTATACCGACATCCCTATGCATGGCAACCAATAGAAGTCACATGTGGTGATCTCCGGGTTTTTTCCAAGCATTGCCTCTCTCTCTCTCACTGTCATATCTCAACCAAATTTTTTATCCTGGAAACAAAATTCACATTTACTACTACTGTAGTAACCCAGTGGAGCGCTATTTTTCCAGCAAATGTGCTTCCTTAAACTTCAAGCGCAAATATGCCAGAACGCTGGCATCGCATTCATATTGTAATTTTGCGTGGCTTATATGCGTGTGATATGCGAACAGAACCATGTTTCGTCTGCATTGTCTTTTTATGCACCGTGTGTTTATTGCACAGAATTAATGACTTGGGTTACACCTGGGTAACCCTTGAAGGCGAAAGCATGCTGTACATCTTCTGATAGTACATCAAGTAACCCATTAACGTATAAGAAGTCATACTTTTATAACACACATTCTGGGGCACGCGGTTTGAGAGACATATCGAACCTGAAAAAGCACGCGTGTGCTCGTTCAGGATGACGGTCACGACATAAGCGAGAAGTTATGCGTTTCTAAGCCATTACCAAATCAGCACCAGGCATTCGCTGCATCACTGCAACGGTTTTCTGACAGACTGAGCATGTTAATGTGTTGAATTTTGTTATTCACTAAACATTTCTTCGTTGATTGCGCGACTTAAAAATATCTACACTACAGGAAGGTGGGCTATATATATATATATATATATATATATATATATATATATATATATATATATATATATATATGTAACAGAATTGACGATGCGCCTCTTAGAGAACGACGGTTTATTAAGTCAACGTTTCGGTCGCAACCCGACCTTTTCATATATATATATTGCAACAGGTGTTGGTAGGGCCGTTTATACAATGCTCTTTAATACTTTTCGTGTGCCGCATTTATTTAAAACTCGGTTTTGTGCTAAATTCCTCTTATGAAGCACTTTCTCATTACTTTTCGCATAAATAATTAGTGCAAACTTCACATTCACTTTTGGTCCTTGCGAGTTTTTAAGGCTTAATGGGGATTTGTATCGTCCGAGCCGTACTTTTTTCGTTTGCTAGGAACAAATATTTTAAGAGGCACTAAACTGAAAAAAAATTGTAATATTATATTAGCCTTACACTGCACCAAAATAGTTCCCCCTAGCGAGAGTTCGACGCTTAGTAAGCTACAAAGCGTGAGAGAGGAGAGTACAGGAGTAAATGTACAGGCCTTTCTAAGGTTACCGCGATAATACACGTGACGTCACCAAGTACGGTTTCCTCTGCTAAGGCCTACATACTTATTCATTTTAATGAGCCCGGGTACTTAACATTGCGTATCTGAGGAAAATTTTATTCACTTAATGTGATCATGATACGAACAAAAAGAGAGTCTCCAGTTTCTAACGTGATGTGGTCCAAACTCCGGCGCGAAATTTACAAATGCGTCTTTTTTTATGTTATAATAATGAACGTAACATAGCTAAATTAATGACAACAAGGTTTCCAAAGATTATGTTATCTTACTAAAACGCATTAATGTTTCACTTAAGGGATTCTTCAAAGCTTGTCTCCGCTTGCGTGTGGATTGTAAAGCGTGCTCTGCTGCAAGTACGGTCTTGTTGCGGCAAAGCCCACTTAAGGCCAATATGACATCGTTTAATTTTCTACTCTGATGTGTTATGCATTAGTTTGTTCCCCTCTTTCGTTCCAGACATACCTTTACTTTCCTAATATTTATAACGTGTTTTTTTATTATAGCTAATGCTCATCAGTTATTTATTCACGTGTCTGTCTTTCGCTATTTTTGCAGGCAGAGAGAGCCTCGTTACGACTTTTTTAACAGAAACTTACTCGGTAAACAACACAATGAAGAAAGAGGCAACTGAATATTGTCCGAGTAGTCTCTGTACTTCTATAGAACTGCAACATCATATTCATAAGTTTAAGTAACTTATGAATGCATCTGACTTTTTTTATTCGAAAATGGGTGGACTACAGAACAAACAGAAACATAAATTAATTGATTCTTTTATTTCTAATTGTTTAGTGGCCCTAACTGATGGTGCACTGAACAAAATTTATGACAAGAAACCATTACTACAATCTTCTTTTTAAAGCTAAATGATATGGCTTATCAGAAGATCCTGAAACAAACACGCACAAAAAAAAGCGTCGACATCGAGAGGTAAGGTTCCCCTGAATGAGGATGCGAGTTGTGCGGCTCAAGTTGCTCGAACCACTGAAATGTTTCCGCCAACCTGCTGTCGGCGCTAAAAAAAGAAAAAAGAGTCAATATAAAGTTCGCGTATGATACCTGGGCGCTCATAACGTGTAGTAAGGCCCCGGTATCCTAATAACGTTTCCAGAATCTGGGCTTACCTTTTTGTCCTTTGGAAGACTCCTTGTTGTGAATGCCATCTTGGAAATGCTGTACAGCCCAACGGCCCTGTGTTTTGTCAAAGTTCTTGACTCCAGTGACGGTGTTGCTTGTAGGCTTCCGGTGTGGCCAGTCAGTACCACCTGTTGACGAAAGTAGAGTGCGGTAGAATACAGAAAGGCTACAAGCACACCTCTGCGACTTCTGGATAAGCCCATACCACAACACCATTTGTGCGCCGACGCTTAACAGGTGTTTCCTGGCAAGCACTAAAACGCGAAGATAGAACTTATATGTTTGCACCCTGTAATAAAAGGTCGTAGCGTGAGGTTAGCACCTGAAACCTGACCTGTACATCTCATACATCTGTTAGTCGTATCCGTATTGGGTATACCCGAAAAAATGAAGCGAGCCATAGATAAGTACTCATTTATTTTGTTCCTGCATTTAATGGCTACACATTGACATTTTGAAGCCGCTTTTGAAAGTTGCTACATGTGAATAATTTTTTGTATCTTAAGGATGCACAAACAAAACAAACGTAAAGGATTGAGATTCATCTCTACAATTCCGTAACGCGCAAAATGTGGTAACAAAAAAATATCGACAAGAACTAGCATTTATTGCATGGGACAAGCATTAAAATCCTGTTTATCGATTTAAAAGGCAGTGCCTCATGTAAATTTTATATACGATAGCTATTCTCACGGACTGTACTCATGCGTGACATAAAGTGTATTCATGGGTTTGCGCCTTCCTAAGTGTATTAATTCTCTTGGCTCATATAAAAGAAGCGCCAAAGATAAAAGTTCACACCCACAATCATTTGTGATAACAGCTGCAGAAACATGCATCGACATCTGTACTAAATGTTTAAGACCATGTCATTTCACTTCCAGTATAGTTTATCGTGGAAGCTGTGGCCTCTATTTGCTAGCTCGGACAGTCGCACGCATATATTGGTTGTCTTCTATTTTTCAAAAGTGTCGCCTGCATGAACTTGACCCTCCGTTGAAATTTCAATGCAACGTTGTTAGGCGTCTTTAGGGGTTGCATTTACGAAGGCGTACTCGTTTCGCGTTGGGGGCTGACAAATCTGCGTGAGATTTTTCAGGGAGCGAGGAATATTGAAACGCTTTACAACACCCACTCCGGATGGTGGTGCTCAACAGTCTGGACTCAGGGCAATGCGTTTAACAGCCAAGCTTCTGGGAAGATTGCCTAGTGCTTCGATGGCACACAAGGCGATCAAGGCATTGAAAGCGTACGTGCGGTCTACAGGTCTCTGCGACCACCTGTAGACGATGTCATCAGACAAGCGTGCGCGCGGCTGATCTCGCTTTCGCTCTTCCATTTTCTTTCATCCCTTTGTCGTTTCCCCCAGTGCAGGGTAGCTAATGGTACGCGCCCCTGGTTAACCGCCCTGCCTTCTGTTCCTTCTCTCTTTTGCGGCCTCTAAGCGTCTAAGACAGTTAAAGCAGTCAAAAGTAGGTTTACGATTATACAGAGATTGACAAGCGCATTAGCTGAATCAATGAGTG
Organism: Hyalomma asiaticum; assembly: GCA_013339685.2. Taxonomy (NCBI): domain Eukaryota; kingdom Metazoa; phylum Arthropoda; class Arachnida; order Ixodida; family Ixodidae; genus Hyalomma; species Hyalomma asiaticum. The sequence goes on from CM023482.1 coordinate 139,761,839, forward strand.
GGGCTCATTGATTGAGCTAAGCTTGGAAAAGGAAGCCTCCCTGCTGAACTTTAAATATGTAGGCTCGTCAAGCTGCAGTTGGGCAGTTCTTGCCTGCAACCCCTCCATCTGTGCTGTAAGATGGGAATAAAAATTGAATTTGAAACTGATTTCCGCCTCTCGGTAATGCGTTCATATTAGGAAGAGTTATTCTGCTGCAGCTAAGCTCGCTTTTTTACGGTACGTTTGAGCCTTATTTCATCCTATATACTAGTAATGGGAATTTATATCTTCGGAAGGGTACATTTCGAGGCATCACGACTAGATTCAAAGAACGTATTTTAACGACACACGGCCCGCGGTCCTTTGTCCTGGCAGTTAATATGCTATGTCTCTTATACCTAACCAAAACATTTATAATTTCTAACATGTGGATGGTAGATGGGTGATGATCGGTGAATATTCTGCGTAAAGAAAACTGCTTTAACGGTGAAATTTTGAGTAAAATGCTGGTGAAAGTGCCGATATGAACCGTTTTAATTAAACATGTCGAAGAACAATGGAGGGTTTTTCTTTTCTTTTTTTTGTATTGTCGTACCGCTTAGGTACCCTTTAATGTACAATTTTGTAGAAAGCACAGATAGTTACCGGCACTGTCCCGGGGGTAGTAGAGATACTTGTACGTGTGCGCCGACTCGCGTTATGTTTTCTCGACCGTTATGAGCCATAGCTGACAGCGACGCAGTTTTTGTGAGACACGAATAACACATGGACCTCGACTGAAACCACTTTCACGTTAAAATGGAATTATTTAGCACTTGCGGCCTACAGTATACTGGCAGTGAAGCCAAAGCCAAAGTGACGTCATACGCACAAGGAAACGACATCGACTAGACCCTGTTAATGGCAGCACACGTGTCGCCGCGAGGGGCCGACCTCGATAGTGCAACGAATCACGCCGTAGAGGACGGCGTCAAGCGAAAAGGCACCGATATACAAAGCGATGAGGTGCGATTTTACACGCTGACCAATGCACGTGCCTCGTTCATCTGTCTGTCCTTTCCGCACTTCTCGTCCAGCAACGCTGACCCTCTTTTTTACTAAATCTTCTCTTATCGTTTTCTCTTGGTGCTGTTTCCAAATCAGCCCTCGCCACGGCCACATTCATTCCGGAGGGGTATCAGGCGAGGGAGTTCGCCATGCACGATGCTCCAAAGAGTACCACACGGACGATACTGTTTCCGCTCCCCCTCGGGGTTCTCGGCGGGGTGGAAGAGGACGGCTCGCGCGTCCGCCACGATTCAGTCGAGACACTCGCGAGCCTTCAATGCCACTTGCCACCGACAAAAACCCGGGGAATCAAAAGGTCCCCTCAGATCGCCTTCCACTGACGTCACTTCGGGTGGTGGTGCTGGCCGGGGGAGACGCTTCACACGCAGGGCGTGGAATAGGGGATTGTAACGGAAAGGAGGTCTGACGGCTGGGGAGGTGTCGGAGGGTGAAGCGCGAGGAGGAATGGCGTATGTGTATGTACGCGGAGACGGCTGTTTATGTTTCCTTCTTATTTACGTCTCTCCCCGATATCCGTGGGCGCTTCGGGCCTCCGGGATGCGCCGTGAAGGAAGCGAGCGGGCTTTCTCGCAATCAATGTGTTTCTCTGGACCGGCGCCACTGGGGAGAGCCAGCGCCTGGAACCACAAAAGGGGTCCCGCGCCAGTCCAATGCAGGCTCACGAGTAGCAGCGGGAGCGGATATATAGAGAGGAGACCGACCTCTGGAGAAGCGGCAGAGGAAAGAAGCGAAAGAAAAACGAGGAGGGTGACTCGACTCCTGCGATCCAAGAGGGACGAGCCTTCTTAGGTTGCTCGGCCGAACGAAGAGCGGCGCGAAACAGGACGCTACGAATACCGTGGAAGATACCACGCCCTGCAGCTAGAAAGGCGCTCGTGGGTCAGACGTACCGAAAGCGGGAAACACAAGAAGAAGGCGAGCGAGTTGGACGCGACGTGAGAGCATAAGGGCGGGGAGAGAAAGGTGGCAAAGCATCGCCGACCCGGGGTTGTTTCAATGGAGGTCCTCTTTCTGACACCACGGGTGTCGACCGCGATACTGGGCCGACGCAATAGAGAGGCGAGCCGAGAGAACTTTTTCTCGCCGGGCCGTCGGTTTGTTAGCGCGCTTTTGTCTCTTGCGTTATACCTGCTTGTGTCAGCTCCGCGCACCATCTCTCTCTCTCGCTTCATCGTGCGAGTTTTTTTTTTCTTTCTTTCTTTTTCTAATCACGGCTTTCATGGCCGTCTCTGCTGGCCTTCATGACGGTTCGCTTGTTACTTTTCGTTTATACTGGGTCCTTCTCTCCTGAGTGTCCCCGTGTTCCTATCGGATGTCGCATATAAGGGGAAGCGGAGATTGATTTTTCAGGCACCCTTTGAGCTGTGCTAAGGCCGTCGACGAAGACGACAGCCGGTGCACTGCAGGACGATTGCACATTGAAGCTTTGCGAGAACGTGTAAGGTGTGCGATATGACTAAAATAGTGTTGGGCTTAAAGAGGCGTGACAAAATGTTTTCTTCAACAAACGCCGAAAACGTGGTCATAGGAATGTGTTTTGTACCAGAAACGTGGTTTTCTGACCTTTAATTCGAGCAGCCACGCTGCGCACACGTGTATTTGTTACGAAACTTGTTCGCATCCGATTTACGTAACGCGCTACGAGCGCCAGAACAGATCAAGCATTGCTCAATGCGAGATATATATGTCGCCTTTGCTACCATAGATGCCATATTGGTTATAGACATAAATCTCGACTACTACATTTTGTTATTACAATCGCTAATCTATTTAACTTCTTGCTGCTAGCCGACCAATATCGCATCGCCTCTCTATTCATGTGTCAAGCAGAATTGAACAAAACAGTGTAGAGTATAGGTTACAGGCCCTCATAAGCAATTGTCCCCTTGGTGTCTTTTGTTTCCGTTTTCTTGACAGTGCGCTGAAAAATACGACCACATCGGTTCATGTTTACGCACCGCAACCCTCGATATATGGAAATACGTACAACATTCACGTACTACAACATTTAAGTGCAATTGTATTAATCTGTAGTTTTCTAACGGGGCTACAGAAGCGAAAACGAGGCAGAAATGAAATGCCACCTTTAGAAAGCCATGCGATCCGCAGCGTTCGCATTACGACTGGTATGCCAAATTGGAAGAAATTAAAAACAAAACAATCGGATTCAATCAGAGCGCAACCCTTCGTTTGTCCCCTCCAGAAATGTTTTTTTTTTCAACATAGAAGCTATACGAAAAGCAAACTTGCGCGAATTGAACGTAAGTTCATACTGCAGCAATTATGTTAAAAAATCAAATATGAAGATATATATCTGAACCTATACAGCTGTTGGGCATATCATCGTCTTCTCGCTATTTAGATCAAAAGAAGGAAATGTGTATGAAGCGCTTCAGTCTTACATAAATCGCAGCAGCAAAGTAACTGTTGTTTCTATTAGCCGGCGCACTCGCGATCGTAGCATGTGCGAATTTCAATTCTTGTTACTTGTTTTTTCGCCTATGGATCTCAGCGTCTGTGAAGCTCTCTGCTTTTCCTTACACACCTCCTTTCTTTTTATTCGTGTGTTTCCTAGTGTCTGAAGAGTGTGGGTTGTGAGCACATCAGGAATCAACAAACAAAACTTCTAGCATGATCGACATTTCCTGAGAACATCTAAATAGAGTAAGTGAAACCAAACTTTGCGGATTAGCGTTCTTGTGCAGCCCAGTGTACTATACGGACGCCGCAGTGAGCAATAATCCCGCAGGCTTTGTGCACCTAAGTCTCGCTGAAACGACAGTACGACCTACTGGAACTGCAACCACTATCTACGCTATGTGGAACAAACACAGCGGTGCTGCGCTTTGTGAAATAATTCTATGACTAATGCTTATATACAGCCGGGATTGATACTAGTGAACAAAAGAGATTTCTGGATTGCGACTACTGCACTGCATATATTAGATTGCAGCCGTCTGTAGAGACATATGTTCATCTCACGAAGATAAGAGACTTGTCCTTCGGTGAGCATTTGGCCACTTATACGGTGGACATATTGAGGAAGTGGTCTTAGTACCGCGTTCTAGTGGGTGCATTGTAGGCGCAATGCTAAAGACTCCCACGCGTGCTTAGAGGACGCAGCACAGCGGCAACGTAAGCTAGATTTTGCTGAGCGCTCTGTAATTCTTATCTTTCATTCTTACTGTATTCTTGCTTCTGTCTCTTTCATTTTCTTCCTCTTCCATGGTCTTTTTCTACTTCCTTTTGCTGTTTTTTTTGCCATCCGCTACCTCACTTTCTGTGTTTTCGCCTTCTTTGTCTTCTTCCTTGTCTTCTTCTTCGTCTTCCTCTTCTTCGTAATCGTCTTCTTCTTCGTCGTCGTATTTCCTCGTCCCCAATGATCAAGCCACAGCCGGTGGCTAGCAGCATATAACGACCTCGAATACCATTCTTACATGTCAAGGTCGTGGCTGAGAACACAAAGTGCCCAGCCGTGTAGCGAGAGACAGGGGTGAATGGCACTACCTCTGCTACCACTTCAGAGCCGCGGCTGAGTGCGTAAAATGCACCCCAACCAAGCGTCACGACTCGTATTAAATTTGGTTCAAATGTGCACAGAGGTGAAGCTTTCTTTTTTTTTTTTTCACATTGAAGCTGATATCGGCTGCGGACACCGGCGGCGAAATTGGCAGCTGCAGACACCATCGCCACCAATTTTCCGGCCACTGTAACGATCCCATAACAGCTCACGCGGTAAAAAGCGTAGCTGCGCTCTTAGTAGCCGAACCCGCAATCTTGTAACTATATGGCTTATGATTTTTTTTTTGAATAGTTCATTTCAGCATCCCATATGAATTAGCAAAGTCATTGTGTGATCGTGGCATATTTGTTATAATTCAACAATTATAGGAAATCGCTCCCGTGATCAACACTGTCCGAACCTAAACATCGGTAATTCTTTCAGCAAAGCATATATGTAAAGGCGGGCGTCGATTTCTCACTGCTTTAGAGCCATCACACCACACCACGTTGTGTGCAAGAAAAGACAACAAGATGATTTCAGCATTGGCGTATCCTGCTGCAAGAAAAAAATAAATCAATAAAAAAATAAAAAATAGCGTGTGTCACGACCAAACGTAAGAGTGGAATTATAATGCGGATGTAACTGGTATGAAAACGTTGGGGGAAGGCAATAATGAAGGAGAAGTACGGTATCACTGCACCCCTTTAAAGGTACAGCTGCAATAGAGTATTTGCAAATAAAATCTTTAAAAAAGAAGTATTGCCCCAGAATCCAAAGTACAACGTGTTCATTCACTCTTTTTTTTTTATCATCCTAACTGGTTTCTAACGCCTTACATTTCGCGTTACACAGAAACAAACCGAGCAACCCTTGTTCTTCGGAGCCATATAACCTTACTGTCTTCCTTGTTCAGAATAATACAGAAGACAGACAAGCCTGCGAAAGTGCATATAAAAAGAAAAGGACTCTTAAAACGGGGATTGCGCGCGGCCACGTTGGTCACCGGCCGGAATAGTGCTGCGCTCTGTTGTTCTACCAAGGACGGAACAGCTCTCGTAAATTCCAATAAGTCTTCACTCAAAGCACCGGCTGTAAAATGCTTTTATTACTGCGGCAGGTCGCCCCCGCACGTCTGCTCTGACCGAAGAACCCGACGGTTACGGCGTCGGCCGAAAATGCGACTTCGCGCGAACATTGCATTCCCTGTGTGCCCCAAGGCAGTAAGACTATGCAGACGCAATGTGTTCGCAATGCGAAACTCTTATATCCTATAGGGGTGCACTTCGTCTCCCGTGCCTCACCCACTGATGCACGGTGCGGAAGCTATAGGGCTAGGATCGCCAATAAAAGCGCTCCCTCCGTGTGACAGTGGCTGAGAAGAGGCAATGCATGTCAAACGCTGACCGTAGTGCGTATCGGACAAGCAAACAAAGCGCGTCACTCCGGCTAGAAGGTTCTTGCATTTTACCTTGAATGAATCTAGCGCCCACGCACAGATAAGCTGGCTTCTGAAGCTCTGTACTGGTGAAGAATCGTTGCTTTCGTCACTGTTTTATAGCACGAGCGTGGTCTTGACGTCAACTTCTAATGTATTGCAAGAACGTTTCCAGGCGCTAATTTACTTTCCCCGTGGCAAAGGAAATCGACGTTTTTAAGAATATGGAGAAGTAATAATAGTGAATGCCAACGCGGAGTAAGAAAACTATGAAAAATGAGAAAGTGTGAAGAAATAAATCTCCCAGGCTTGCACCGAGGACGGAGCACAGTGAGAGCGCGACATATGCAACGCTGTGTTCTCTCTCATTCTTATTTGGCGGAGTTGCGCTCCTGCTCCTCCTCCGTCTCTTCTTCTCCTTCCTCTTCAGATGTCTTATCCCTCTGCTTCCTGTTCTTCGTCGTCGTCTGCATCCTCCACTTCTTCATCCTCTTCCACTTATTCGCTATTTTCATCGTCAGCGTCTTTTTCATCTCTTTTAACTTCCTCCTCCATTTCCCTCGATGTTTTCGAGGAAGCCACAGCAGACGGATGCCAACATGTGATGTCCTGAAACACCACTCTTACCATATCAGAATCGTGGTTGAGAACACAAGGTTCCCAACCATGTGGCGAGAGTCAGGGGTGTGAGGCAGTGCCACTTATATTGTTCAGCTGCGTACAAATAAGCACCTGCACGAATTTTTTTTCCTTCGCTGTGAGCAACAGCGGCCTCGGACGTCGGTGACGGCGGCGGCGGCGGGCACTATGGCCAACAATTTCGTCCATTGTAATGAGTCCACAACAGCTTGCACTGTGAAACGTACTTATTGATCGAGTGGTTTCGTTCAGCCAATGCGTTGAACTACCTGATACAAATCTGCAGTTTCGACAGTGATTGACGTCCTTAGCAAAACGAGAAATTCGCCATTAGCTACGGCAGTCTGCTTTAGCCAACCCTGGGAGAGAGCTGCGAACTACTACAGTCGCTCATGGCATATGGCAATGTTCCAGAGTAGTGAAAGATAGTCGATTTGTACCACTAAAGAAACCGCGATAATTGACATTCGACTTGGCATTATTTCAACCCATGGCTCTAGGAAGCAGCGTGGGAACAATTATGAAAAGTGTGGTACTTACATGCCTCGAATTATATCTAGAGTGCTACAACGTGTATCCAGACTGCATAGCGGGCTTCCGGCGTGGCAGGTCATCAATAGACAACGTTACTGAAACCACAGCGTTTGTCCAGCAAAAAAAAAAAAAAATGCCTCAAACGCATATCACTGACATTATTTCTCGGCATAAAAGGGGCGTGCAATAGTACCAGATATAACACGATCTTTGAGTCATTGGCGGCTGTCGAAGTCAGTGGTCCGTGTTCCAGTGGACTATCTGATGAAAGGGTCCTCCTTTGTGCAGACAGAATATGACCACACTCTCAATTAATTACCATACTTCCAAGGGCATTCCACAGGGTGCGGTATTGAGCGCCACTTTGTTTAACCTTACTACGGTTGGCCTTGTTGAGCTTCTGCCGTATACAGCTCACCTCTCACTTTGCGCTGAACAATGCGGCAAGAGGTCGCTTGTAACGATAACCACGGATGACACGCCGTATCGGCGTCATGTGTCAGGCCTTTTTCGGAATGTTCTTTGAGCATGACCCTACACATCGCAGGCTAGCACAGCGACACGGGCATTTAATTCACGTTTTACACTCAACCGCGCTGAGGGATTGCTTGTAGGTCCGCAGGACAGGCATGTGTGCTGTACCCCGCGACAGTCACACCATCCAATCTTTCTCTTTCTTTGTTTTACTTCCACAATCCATTTCTCCAAGAGTAGGGCAGCAAACCAGACGCGCGTCTGACTGGCCTCCCTGCCTTTCCATTCTCCTTCTAACCATTAGCTGCGTATATTATCCATATAGCAATAATAAGCAACATAAAACAAACAGAAACTAGGTGCTGGACGCTGTGATCTACCTCACCGTAGCTCAATCTGAGCTCGATTATTGCGATTGCGAGGGTGAAAAAGAAAAGAGGAAATGTCTGCTGTGCTGATGATGTCGCAAGCGAACGTTAGCCGTAGCTGAACACAACGGTGGTGCAGAAAACGATGACAGAAACGGACCGTGTCAGTTTCACGCCACGCGCACGTATAAGGCGAGGCTGCGCGGGCGACGAGGCGAAATTATCGCGCAGTGGAAATGAAACAGCACGCGGACAGCTTGACAGCTCACGAGTGGAGACCCGCTATCACTTTCTCATCCTCCTCACGGCTCGCTTCGACGAAGAGAGCGCATTCCGACGCTCATTTTTCCTTGTCCTTCAAGAAGCGAGCTTGCCCTCCGTCACCATCCAGTGGCCCAGTACAGATGGCTCGAGATTTTCCTTCTCTCTCACATACATCCCACGCTTGTTATCTCTGCTTCTTGGTTACTTTTTCTTTTTTGTCATTATTACTAGCGCTATTTTTGTCACGTCATACCGGACGTCAGCGACGATCTTTTCATTTGCGGCCACCAGCCGCGCATTCTGGGCCTCCTTGCGAACACCTTTACTCAGGAGCACGGAGGCACGGCTGCCTCCTTTTTATTTTCGTTGTTTACCCGATCTGGGTGGGCTTTTTTTTTTCTGTAGCCGGAGTCTTCATAAGCGTAGCGTTTGCCGCTGCTGCTCTCCGCTCGTCAGAAGACGTCACTCTCCTGTTCTATGATGCGCGTGGTTCCAGGGAGGGAGGGTGATGTGCACATGTCGAGATCAGTCGTTGTCGTCGCCTCGGCGTGTGCGCCCATCTCTTACTTCGCGCAATCGATACCAGATGGCGCGAGTGACCACGGGTGCGAGCCGGAGCACGATTAGTGGCTGAGGGTCAACGAGAAGGTAATCGAACAGCATCCCCGGCGGCACCCTTCCCGCGATGTCTTCTCTGCACACAACGCGGTCCAAAGATACAGCGCCCCTCCCCTACCACTCTTTCTCGCCGCATTTACTTCCCCGCCTCCCCTTCCTCTTCAGTTTGTCTAGTTTACCCTCCCTCTCGTCTGCACATCATGGTGGGACCTTTCTCGCCTTTGTCGCTCCACCTCGTTTTTTCACGCCCACACAACCGCCCTCACTTTCCACTCCTCTTATTTCCCGCTCCTCCCAGCATCCTTCCTTTTTCCCGACAATGTTTCATAACTTGACTCATCGCTTTCCCCCTTTGTGCTGTTCACCGGGCGTGCTGCGCTGATGCAGTGCCGCCGTCCGCACGATTCGTTTCCTCTTACGGCTCTCGTTGCTCCACCGTTGATAAGGTCTTTCTTCTACCGCAGCGTACACATTTGGAGACCAAAATGAAAGAAAATGACGTCCTCACTTTTTTTTTTTTCAGCGCGAGCTCAGCCGCTTCTAAATCCTCGACGACAGAAGCAGCAACGTGGTGCAACACCACTTCTTTTCGGCGACAGAGCATAGTCGAGGGAGGGGAAGGCATCCTTCCGAAAAAGAAAAGAAAGATCTCTTCATTGAATAGAAGGCTAAGACGTCCGGTGGCAAACTTGAGATGCCTTGCGCAAACTAAATGCGCCAATGGCGGCTATGAGAAGGCTGGAAGAGAGGCGATGCTGCGGGCCGCATCTCCCGAGCCCTCGGCGTTCGGAATCCGCCTTTGGCCGCTGCGGCCGGGGTTTCTCAGCGTCTGTGGAGCATGAAAGCGGATAGCGACTTAGTCGGGGCCCTCCTCTTTTCAGAGAGCTGGCGCAGCCAACTTTTCTCGCAGCGTGTCTGCCAGTGTGGAAGTGATTGCTGCTATAACGACGTCGTCGAGCCGGGCCTGCCGGAGCCGTACCTATAGAGACAAGATTTGCTTAGAGAGGAGAGCGCATCTCTCGCAAAAGTCGTGCGCCGCTGCCCCAAAGAAACTCGGGCTAAGGCTAGATGGAAAAGGACGCCTGCCGAACTCTTGTGCAAGCCCGCGGCGCTCGCGAGGGGAGACCTTTGACGGGGTTCGTTTAGCGACGCTGCGACGCCGGTCTTGATGGACCATTCGGGCCGCACGTGATTCCGAGACAAGGCTGCCTGACGCATTCAAGAGCGCTTAACCTTTCTGTGAGTGTTCCGTGAACCTGGAGGATGACGATACCTTACGCCGGGGGTCGCTCTGGCTGCTCTACAGATGTACTAGTAAATAAACGTTCTTGAAATGAAAAACGAGGCTCTTAGGTCGCGTAAGTCGCATGAACGTCTTAAAGTTAAGTTGTCTCGCGATGCGCATGCGTCTGTGAAAGAAGCACGCGGCTACGGATAAACTCGTCGTCCTTGTCATCACCGTTATTATCATCTTCGTCAACCTGACTACAGAGACGATGCGTTTCCTGCATTTCTCCAACAAATATGGCCCTGTGCTAGATCCGGCCACGTTATGCTCCCTAACACCTTAATCTGATCTGCCCACTTAGCTTCCTGCTAACCCCAATCACGCTTGCTTTCTGTTTGAATTAATTATCATACCATTAATGACCAACGGTTAACCTGTCTTGTCATTACACGCCCTGCCCATGCCCATTTGCTCTGCTTTATTTCGGCTAAGCTGTCATTAACATGCGTTTTTTTTCCTAACCTTTCCACGCTCCTCTTGTGTTTAAACGTTACACCTATTATTTTCTTTACCGCGGCCCGCTGCGTCATCGTCAGTTTACTTAGGACCATTTCAATGTGTCGCTTGGTTTCTGCCCCGTAAGCAAGTTGTCACTAAGATGAAGCTGTTTCGTACCGTTCTCTTGAAGGATACTGTTAAGCTGCAATTCATGACCCAAGAGTGCCCGCCAAGCGTACTCCACTACGTTCTTCTTATTCTTACAGCTCTTGTAGTCTCATCGCCCGAGTTAATTAGTCGTTGCTTCCTGCCCTGTACCTTACCCCGCACATTGGCTTGTCACCTATCGTAAGCTGTTGCTCTCTTGGCAGACTGTTGAACATTATTTTTCTGCACATTTATTTCTGGACCCACCTTTGCCCTTTCAGTATAGTGATCACACATTGCGGTTCGTCTTCTGAGTTACTTTGCAAGGCAATGTTATAAGTGAATAGCAGCTTGCTAAGTTGTTTTCCATTAGCTCTCACCTCCGATTGTTCTTACTTTTTTTGAGGGGAGGATAAACAATTATCTATATCCGTAGGTGTCTTCTGCATCCGAGCTGCTCCTACCCAACGACTCGCTGATGGTCAGTATACTTACTACCTCTTTGTCGGCGATCACCGAAGATGCCTCTCAGTACTGAACTGTCTCACAGCGTGCTTTTCCTTTTGCCGGTGACAAATTCTAATGGTCATCTCGTAACTTTTTAGCGCAATTCGCACCTGGTTAATTTTTCTGCCTTTCCTTCGTTCCTGCCCGCTTTCTTGTTGCCTGCCAACCTTTAGCGAACGTCTATAATGATCATCTCATTTTGTAACTTCTGTCCACATGATATTTATGTGCAGAGGCTGTCTTCACGTACCTCCCAAATCTTAATTTTAAGAAAAAAAAAAACTCAATTGTGACCACCTTGTACAAGGGCCACGCGACAAGACGTGTACTAAAATGCACGAAGTTTGGAAGAAAAAATGACGCAAAGCGAGAGCTTTCTTATATGGGCTACAAGCGAAGCTATTTTCTATGCAGTTCTACTCAGGAGATACAGTTCATTTTTTCGTAACAAATGCAATGTCCAGAATCAAGACTGCGCTGTCAACAACGCTCAACGCTGTGTTACGTAGTAGCATTATAGCACGAAGTTCTCATTGCTTGGCGCCTCGTTCTATACAGTAATACCGACTATCCGGAGCTATCCGGACCTCGCCTCAACTAAAGCATCAGCAAGAGAGCAGATAGTTTATTAAGCTCATATTCTGCAATACAATTGATGTAACAGCCACGAGCAATATGCGGAACCGTGTCCTCTTCGGGTATGGAATTAGGCTCATCTATAAGTCGACATTAGCGTTCGCGATGTCTACTAATAATGCATTATAGAACATTGCCGACGTTCAAAATCACCTTGTATTACTCTCAGAACACGTTGACGTGATAAATGTTAACTGTGGTGAGTAAACAGTAAACTCCACACCAATACACCGACACGAATTCAGTCTCTATCCACTTCATCACCACGAGTTCCCCGCCCCATTGCAGGATAGCAAACCGGATACTGTCTTGTGGTCAACCTTCCTGCCTTCCTTCTAACCTCTCTCTCACTCTCTGTCTCTCTCTCGAACGACTAGCATATCAGGGTTAGCTCCAAGAAAATAAAAAAAAAATGAAAGGAGATGTACTGAAGCATAAATGCAGTGCATTCCGTTCTGCCGCATAGATCGATCACATAACGCGAGACATGCGCCGGGATAGCCGTAGAGCAACCACGCAAGTCCGAGCGGCGTCGATTCTCGTTTTCCCGGGAAATCACGGGCGGAAGGAAGCCAGCGAGCTATATCTTCCCACGTCGCATTGTGTAAGCAAAACACTGGAACCCGGCAACAAAGGGGTAGCGAATCGGCCACCATTCGATACAGCGAACGAGCGCCCGACCCTCTATCGCGAGCCCGCCGACTCGAGGCAACCACTGGCACTATATGACGACGACGACTCAATCTTCGCGTCATCTCAAAAGGCGCCAATCGACGCGGCAAGAAAGCTTTCCCTCCGCACACCGACTCCGTTGTACTCCGGTAGCAGGGAGCGCGCACGCTCGCGCCACACACTGAAAGCGCGGAGGAAGAAGAACGGGAACTGCTTCTACCGTGGCAGAGTGAAAAAGGGAACAGAAAGATGTAAGGGGGGGGGGGGGGGGGGCGACGAGACGCTAGCTCGTCCGTCACGTGACAGCGAGGACGCATCAATCTGAAGCCAGGGAGGCAAAACCCATCGAAGCTGAAACCCACCTCGGGGCCGCGGGGCGAAAGCCATCGAACTGGAAGCAACGCTGGCGGACGGGGAAAGGAGAATCGCACGGCGCAGAGCGCGGGTCAAGCCAAGTGGAAACTCCCTCCTTCCTCTTCCAACTTCCCCCGGTGCTGGCTGCGGCCGCTCTTTCCTTCCGTCCGCAGAAGCTTCGCTCTGCTCCTCGCTGAGCGCGTATCTGGCTTTCCTGCCTGCTGGCCTGGTGCACGAGGCCCAGCTTCTCGCCGCTGGCAGCCGGAAGCGCCTGTGGTTCGCTGCAGTGGCCACGAGTTACTCCGGCCGGCTTTGCAGATAGCTATAATTGAGTCAACTCCACCCCTCCCGCTGCCACTCCGGTCGCAACCGCAGTTCGTCTTCGCTGCCCTTCGCACATCCGATCCCCGCTGTCTCCGCCCGTTATGAAAAACGATGCTGGTAAAACGCTCTCTCTTTCTTTTGTTTCAAATTGTTCGAACGCTCTGACACTCTCAATTTGTGGTTGGTCCGATAGCAAATAAAAACGTCGGTTTCTCGGGACGGTTTGCGTCCAGCGCGATTATAACAGATGTGTCATCGGCCGAGTTTCACGTCATTGAATTGTAACTGTTCGTTTCACGGGTGCGTGTCGTCACACCCTGACAGCCACGTGTCCATGCACACAGCGCTGCATATCTTTAGTAGATAAGCATTTCACTTTTGTACTGACGAAAAGATTATTTTGTCAACACAAAGATGAACCGCTGTGGTGTTCACCAAAGGTCATACTTTGTCAGGCAGCCTTTCTAAATGCTTTTGTGTCGACGTTAGAACAAACTTTAATGAATTGTGCGCTTCTCTTGCGTAACGCCCTGCAGTACATTTTATCAGAGAATGGCAACAAGTTCACGAACATTACACACCATTACACTCGCTGTTAGAAATGGTGGCAGTAGTTTGATATCTTCTGAAATAAACAACTTGAATTGCAAATTGTTATAGAATTCATCTAGTGCCTGTGAATACAAGCGTGACTTATTTTTAGCATATTTTGTCACAGTAATAGTAACGTTTCAAATATATGTGTCACCACAGCACACTACCATCTCGTTGAATTGCATTATTAGAAAAGAGGGAGTAAGAGGGGCAACAAGTGAAAAGAAAAAAAAAGGAGCGCATGAGAAGGCCATTTTTCTGCAGAGTGAGTGTACGACCTCAATAAGATGACAACAATATGGTAATACAGCCCATCAGACAAGCAAGAGAGACATTTGTAAGCTGCATACGCTGACGCGGAAACGTCGCGAGACTACTGCGCAACACTGAATAACCTCGGAGGAAGGTTGTCATATTCTAAATTGAGGTCGTTCACAAAGTTACACTGACACAAATTTTTGACGTTTTTTTTTTTTTTCTTTTCGAAAGGGTGCTCGCGATGCTCGACAGCATTACTCGGCCGTCACGTCGTTGCTCATGTATCAGTCTGACGTGTTCTGGCCAGCCCCGCGACCATTGATAATGTTAGGTTGAGTGGTCGCCTATCCGATAAACCCTGTCACCATGCGCACTCATGTTATATGTTTTCTACGTCGACAGGACTATCTGAGCCATTAGTCACAAGTTGCTACTGAAAACTGGTGTCGAGGCGCTGTCTCCGTGGCTACGACGTCACCCAGTGCAGTACAGTGCTGAACAGCTTTCCCGTGGTCCATAAGCCACGGTGATCTCTGTAACAAGGGCAATACCTAGCGTGTTCTTTATGCAAACAACGCCGCAATCGCAAGGCTAGGTTAATGACACAGGTAACCCGCGCTCAAGTACAGGAGGAGACAAAGTACATTAGAACGCAAGATGGTTGAAACAGCGCAGCACGTTATCCGTCCATTTTGAGTTGTATACTTACAGCGAACCAATTAGCCTACTTTCACACATAGTTTTCTTATTGTTCTTGTTCAGTTGAAGAATGTTCACGATGCTCAGTCTAACTGCTCTTTCTGCTCACGCGTAGTTACTTTTTTTCTTTTCTTTTTTCCCACGCACACTAGAACTTGCTTTCGCTGATCGTGTGGACGTTTGCAGTGTCTCTGTTCCTGTTTTGCTCTTAAAGCCCTGAGTTCCTTTTTTTTTTCTTCTTCCCTTGTAGTGTCGTTTCTCCTCCTTTCAGAAGAATTTGTCAACGGATTTTTCGCTTCTTACTCTTGTATTGTGCTTAGCTGCACGACGTCTCCACTATTTCTGACAGCTACATAGAAGAAAGAAAGAAAGAAAGATTGCTTTTGTGGTTCTAGAACTGTTTCTGGCCACGCGCACAGTAAACATCGATATCACACAGCTCTTCTTATTTCTTGTGTGCGTGCTTACGTGCCAGTGTGTGTGTATACTTATATTGGCGTCAAAATTTCTTGCCCATTGTTCCGCACTGTCACTGTTAGTATCGCAGCGGATTACCTTGGCTTTTTCCTGACGAAGACGTAGTAGTAGAAATCTCGGTCGAAGGTTCCGTTTTTCCCAGTGGCGCTTCGATTTCTGCGACATATAGTATGAGAGGAGGAAAGAAATGTGTAAAACCAGGCGTTATGCCTTTAAAAGTGTATTGAGCACTTATCTTCACACACATGCACACACGCACAACAACAACAACAACAACAACATGCGCGAGAAAAATACTGCTAAGAACCTACACAAAAAAGAAAGCTTCTTTGCACGTGCCTTGATATAGCCTACAACTATAGAGGCCACAACAACAACAACAGCAACAATAGAGATTTTTTGTTTCTTTGTGAGAAGACTTAAATGCTAACCTTTAGTTAAAGTGGCATATTGGAAGTAATCTTAGCAGGCCCATCGGAAGTAATATCAGTACAAAGGCCTAAAGATGGCACAGATGTTGAGTGGGAAACCTTAACTAGTGAAACCTGAACACCACCTTTAAGGACGCATTGTTGATATTTTCACTACGTACACGGAGTGATGTGTACGGTAAAATACAGACTGGTATAAGAGGGTGTTGAAGGAAAGTGATGTTGTAGGTGTTAAGCCTCGTGAGAGACTGCAGCGCAGCACAGAAATTAGAAAATAAGATACTGCCCCGACGCTGGCTAGAAACTCGAACCACAGGACGAGCAAATTACTGAAAGCAAGAAACTGAGCAAGGCCCACAGCGAGAATAAAGGAAAGCCTGCCCGCTGAAGAGAGTGCAAGCGAAGACGCCTTCCTAATGTGCATGAGGGCACTTCCTTTGGCCACTGCTGCGGACTGGAATTACAGCTATGGCGATGGAAAAGAAAAGAAGAATGGATAATGGATGCGGAAGGGGGGAGGAAGGGATGGATGGTGAACTGGCAAGGCGCTCCTCGACAGAAGGGCAGGGATGAGGGATACCTTCATTACAAAGGCGAGGCTAGCAAGTCATTAGCACTCAATTCTGGCAGAGTGGCAGCTGAACATTGTTATGTAAGCCGCGCAGTTCAATCATTATCGTAATCAAGACAAGTTCCGATATAGAAAAATTAATACATCTCCTCGAGAGGAATTACCGGCGCTGCAAGTGTATGCGTTAAGGCATACATTTCCTGGGACTTCCTGAAGGGCCTCCTGCCTTTTTCAGAAATGGATTCTGCCTTATGTAGCATTAAGAAGCGCGTCTTGTAAGGACACTAAGATGGTTAAATTCAATCCTCATCATCAACTTTCAGGTCTTGCTGTGTGATCAGAGCATCATTAAGCGTGCGGTATATCGTGACGCCCGAAGAGATGTCTTGTTTTCAAAATGAAATTTTAATATATTTTTTTCACGACCACTTTGACTCGTCTGTACTCAGTATGTGTTGCTCGTAATATACTGAAACGGCATTCTTCGGTGGTTACTTTAGTTTGAAAAATTCGTTCCCTTCTCTTTCCTCTCTCATTTTTTACGAGCGACACGTGCAGGCAGTTTTGCCCTTACTGGGAACGACACGTGTCGGTGTAAACGTCTTTGGAAGTTTTACTTCTTGAATTTGTAAACAAAATGACATATCTTGTTCATTATCGTTTTCAGGCCCAGTCCTATGGCCTTTTGATGAACTGAAAAGACATAAAATTGTGTTAAACTACACGCCGAACACTATTTTCTTATTGAACACTACTCTTTTTTCGTCTTCTGCAGTAGAGAATGTGCGTCAACGCGTGTGTGAGAGGGAGAGAGAAAAGAATAACAGTGAACAAAAAATGAACAGCCCTTCCCCTCACATAAAAATGAGGCAAAGCGAAGCTTCTCGTACGCGTGTTTGACCTGTTCCTTCTCTTTATCTCTCTCTCTTCTCTTTCCTTTGTTCTTGCTTTCCCAGTGTTGTTTCTTGTTCTTTGAAATTCCTATGCAAGGCGGTAGAAATCTGATACATTCATGTGGTTCAAATATGTTCACATTTCGCAAGCGTGATCTATCTATCTATCTATCTATCTATCTATCTATCTATCTATCTATCTATCTATCTATCTATCTATCTATCTATCTATCTAGTCTGTCTGTCTGTCTGTCTGTCTGTCTGCAACTGCGTCTAATCGTGGCCGTTTGGCAATTTTGTACCGATGAGAAGAGAATTGCTCTACCGATAAGGAGAGAATTGCTGCTTTTACAATGCCGGCTCTTGCGATGATTGCTGAACGAGACATTCACCTGTTTTGCCTTACACTGCACGCGATGTTGCTTTTCACAATGGTGTCTAAGAAGAAAGAGGAAATTGCCTGCTGATTAATGAGGACAAGGAGAAGAAAAGGAGGGCGCCATTTTCGTCAATAAATTACGATCACATGAAGCAAGCAGACAATGAGACCGTTGTTTCCAAAGAGTGGATTTAGTTAAAGCAAGCTTTCAAGAATTGTGCATTATTTCATGACCTTTCAACTGAGTTTTGCTTCGACAGAAAAAATGCGTCAAATAACATTCACTTTCTTCCATCATTCTTCCGTGTGCTTTCTATGTTTAGCACGTGCGACTGACTACATCATTTCACTTGCGCACTCAATTTTACATACACAAGCAGGCTTGGCTGCCTGAGCTGTCTTGCGAAGTTCCTCGAGAAATGTATCCTCTTCACTGTATAGATAGATAAACTTTTTCACCCTTGCTGACTTTCGGTTTTCGCGCAGACTGGAACGTATCAATCTCGAATCACTTGCCTTCCACTCGAATAAGCTTCCAGTCCTGGCTGAATATTAAGAGCCAAAGTGGCCCAAATTTGGCTCATATGACGAGCAAGCCTGCGAGAGCAGTGCGTAAGAGAAACAGAGAGAGAGAGAGAGAGTTCATCGAGGGTGGTAGCAGATTAGTTTGGGGTAAGAGCCCGGTTACAGACACTCGCGAAGCAGCACCTTGCGCTCGAAAAAAACCAGCTAATACTCCGGGATAGGGATAGCACAGGGAAGGGCTGGAAGGGCTGGAAGTGCAGGGGAAGCGGGGGGGAGACGGCGCAAAGGAGCTCATCCCCGCGGAAAGCACTTCTTCTTCGAGGGCGCGGCCTAAACGCTCATCAGGCGTCAAGCACCGCGCGGTACCACTGCGTGAGGCGTCGTTATTGGGGAGAGCGCCGCTGCCGCTACTCCACCCTTTCCCGTCGCCTTCTCGACCATTTTCGTACCCAAACAAGATTAAAGCAAGCCAGCCAGCAAGAAGAAGAGACGAAAGCGCGAAGAAAGATAAAAAAAAAAGGGGGGGGGGGGGTAGGCGGTGGCGTCGAGTTTCGCAGGGAAGCAAGCAGCGTTGCCCGGAGCCATCAGCTGAGCGCATATGAACGCTTTAGGAAACCATCGGATGGGGAGTTCACAACCCCGAGAATATAGTAGTGGAAGACGGTGGAGGGGTGCGAGTTCGCCCGAAAAGGGAGGGGAGTTGGTTAGGAGTGAAAGGGGAAATTGGGAAGCAGCCGTGGAAGGCTGTGATGGGGTGTGAGAGAGGGTGGTCGGTGAGCAAGGAGAGACGAGCTAGGGGCCGGAGACTACTCTCTTTCATAATCACACCGCACGATGCAGAGCGGCCTCTGGCGACGGAGCGAGCGCTAATATCGCGAGCGTACTTTACGATCCTACGGAGCTTTACTGCTGATGTGATTATTTACGAGGGCACGGTGCCGCCCTGAGCTGCTCTTCACTGACGGGGAGGATCACCGGGCGTTGTAAACGAGACCGTATTATTTACGCCTGAGACGTCGCTGCTCGCGACCGTCCTCTTCCGGCTGCAGTTCCTCTTCTGCGCTCTTCTTGTCCTTTTATCTATTTTTTTTTTGCCTCTCAGCTTGGATGTCTCTTTTTCACAGGGTAAGGCACTGACCTTGGCGATGATGCCCTCCGTGAGTAATGAGATAAAAAGTAGCCCGCAGCTGGCAGGGTTCACCACTTAGTGGCGCTATGAAATGGCTAATCACATTTGAAACTTGTCGCTTGCGCCGACTTAAGTGCCGTCTGCTCCGTGTTAGCCGTTCGGATTAAAAGAGCTAGCTATTCCCTGATTCCCTGAAAAACGTTATTCGGGCTTACAAAAGGAAGTGAATTTCCCTAATGGAATAATGAAAAAAAGAACATTAGGAAGAAGCAGATGGTTCTTTCCCAATGTACACATTTAAAAATTAATTACCCGCCTATTGCATTGGAAGGGCAGATAGATGTCATAGAGCTAGTGGTGTTATATTTTCGAGATGCGACATTACATAAACGGGAAAGATTTGTCAGTTAATCCTAAAAGCTTCAGTATAACCCTAAAAATTCCTGGGAGCGAGCGACATCTTTTCAGCAATATATTTAAGAAAGCAGATTCCTCTGGCGAAGCCATGGGGTGCAGTGTACTCTACAACAATTGTGGCATCATTGCCAACCCATTGGGCTTGGAAGCACCTATTTCGAGCAGTTTGGGCTGCTCATACAACGCTATTAATGCTGCCATAAAAATAATCTCCCAAGTCTCACTTCTTCAATGAATGTGGTAAGGCAAGGCTGGTGTGTATGTGTGAAACAGGCGGTTCCACTTCTCCTATTATGTGCTTTCCTCGTAATGTTCGTTACAAAAGCTTTACAAACTTAAGAAAAACACGAAATTAACGCACTGGAAATTCTGTGCTAGAAGTAACTCTTCATCTAATGAAAATTGTTATGGATAGGAGACTCTACATTACGCAGCCGAAATTCGGCACTTCTCCACTCTTTCGTAGGTGAACGTGTAGGCTATACTGCGTGCCTGAGAAACAACCGTGGTAAATTCAGTTTTGTGGGATTTGCTAGGAACGGCTGTTCCTATGCAATCTTTTGCTTATATTTTGGCGCTATAGACGATTACTCACCATGAAGCTGTATCTTGCCTTCCGTTTTATCAAGAGCGTTCTGTGCCATGCAGTGGTAAGTGCCGTAGTCTTCCTTCCGCAGGTTTTTAATAGACAACTTCATGTATACCTACAGAAAAAACCAAAAAACAATCGTATAAGTAAACGTAATGAAGATAATGATACGGTATGGAAACTGACCAGTTTCAATGGTATCCAAAAGAACTTGTCCATTCAACATCTTAATATTTTCTGTAGGTGACTCCTCTATTGCGATGAGCGAATGATTGAGACAAACTAACCGGTCTTAATTTGCACGTTCAGCAGTTATGTGCGTGAAAAAACGTCCTTGACAAAATACCAAGCAGTCTTGCTGGTGCACATGTTTCTTTTTTTCATTTTTTTTTCTTTTTTGATGCAGACTCGTCATAGTCCCAGGAGCGAAAGCTAGAAATGTTACAAAATACTGACACCAAGATGCAATCACCCTTGATTACCATGTTTTCTACGTTTCACTTTTCTATCAACTGCTGAAGAAATAGCTACATAGTGAATATAACATACGCTTAATATCAGTAATCTACCTGTGCACCTGTTTCATTGGCAACAAAAGAAAAATAGAATGTATTCGTATACAGCGAGTTCCAGATTGCGTCGTTTCATACTGAAACGTAGTCATCATTTTTGTCGTTCCCTTTCAACGCAACGCGCACGTGTCATACCATGCTGAGAATGGTGAAAGCTGTGGAAGCAAAAAAAAAAAAAAGAGAGAGAGAGAGAGAGAGAGAGAGAGAGAGAAATATCGTTGAAAGGAGTGCAGTTGGTCTTCCCATATCGCTGTTTTTATGTGTTTTAGTCCTTGTAGCACTACACCAATGTAGACGTCAGAACAAATGAAGTCGGTTCACTTGAAAGATAAATTACAGATTATACATTCTCCATCAGTCGCGCTGATCCACGTTTGCACGAATGTTAGAGCTTTCACCAAGTATAACATCACAGTGTGACCACCTGTTGTAAATCATACCAGTATGATTTACAACAGGCGTATCCACGTCTACCATTACAATATTGCGTAAGTACTCATCATATTTTTTCTAATTTATTGTAAAGAAATGTTATTAGTAAGCTCGAACTAATACGACCTCCCTCACCTACACAACAAGCAGAAAGCTATCGTACCACTGCGAAAAAGGAGAAATGCTTCGATTAGACATTTTCTTATGAAGTATGACTGCAATTGTCCTTACCGCCTAATGTTTTAGTTAGTGTATAGTTAAGTTGGAATTCATAAGGAGTCAGCATACATTGACATTTAATGCATAAAAATAAATCGTTAAAAAAGACATTCAACTCTGCTTCTCACCTCTCCTTTTCTTAAAGTTTGCTGTAAATTTATCATATTTGTAACCCTCGTTTAGGCATACGGCTCTCCCCGGTGCCATATTTCGATATTCCTAGACGCATGCTTTTATAGGATGCGCTCAAATATAAACAAGTGCAAGTTGAACATTTATGGCAAGCAACGGAGAGAAGAAACCTTATTTTTCAAACTAACCATTATATGAAGTAAGAGAAGTACACTGTGGTAGGAATGAGTCGTGGCGTAAAACTGAAGAAGGAAGAAACGAGAGAAGACAGGCCAGAGGGAATCTTTCAACTACTTCATTTTCCGCATACCATCTAAATATATCTATATCGAAACAAGCGCACATAGAGAGCGTGCAGCTGATGCCAACAGTCAACCAGCACCATGGAGTTTCTTACCATTACCTAGAGAGGGAATTGACGCTGATGGTGATTAATGATGACGATTGTCGTTCGGTTAAGGAAAGGACGCCGGTATCTGCAACCCATGTTGGGAGCACAGCTAAGCGTCGGAAGGGTTAGGGGAAGGGAAAAGAAAGATAGAAAGGAGAGAAAAGCCGTAGTGGAGGGCTCCGGAAATTTTGACCACGTGGGGTTCTTTAACGTGCACTGACAACGCACAGTACACGGGCCTCTGGCCTTTTCGCCTCTACCGAAAATGCAACCGCCGCGGTCGTGATCGAGCCCGTTTATTTTTATTTTTTTTTTTGCGTGACAGCCGAGCACCATAAGCACTACACCACCACTGCTGTAGGCCGGAATGTGTCGGATGCGGATTGGCATCGTTCTCGAAGAGCTCGGATGCCCGAAAACGCTTCCGTGCTGGACGTCTTCTGTCCGTCACAATGATTTATTTTGCGCTCAAGAACCCGTAATGAACTATTTCTTTCTTGTCATTAACAAAAAGGGCCTTTTATTTACATTTCAGAACTTCTGGTTGTATATAATGATTTGTAAAACATAAAACTGTTTTATGTTTAGCTAATGTTTTCGCCGATCTATGATGCACGGAAAATGAGTAATATTTTGCTGTAAGGTGTACTATGTGTGAATGGAGAACCGTCTACGAAGGCGTTCTTTTAAGGAAGCTGCCGTATCCACGTATGAGTCAAAGCCGCCCTCGGCGCCAGCCAACACAAGCCTCGCAGACACATATGCCATAATTCATATCTCGGTGCACCGCCCCTCAGGAAGCTCGCGTAGACGGTGGCGCCACATTTTCCTCCAGGTAATTGTGAGAAACTCTGTGACCCCCACTAACAAAGGAACCTACGTTACAACGCTATTTATAAACAGATGTTCACTCTTGTAGAGGAAGACCGAGGGCACACTGGCACAGCTATCCCCCTTCTTCTTTATGTTACGTTCTTCAAGACGGCGTTCTGTCCTGACTGCTTTCGTTCCTTCTTTGTTTAGTTTAGCTCCCCAACGTATTCTTCAGCTACGCACCTGCTCTCCCAACGTTACCCTCTGCTTAACTTCACTGAAATTACGCACCAGAATGTACACGACCCCTCGGCAAAAGAAAAACATTAGCGTCCGTGTACCCATGGTCTCATGCAAGTCCACTTCATCACACCCTGAGATTTGCCTTTGTTTGAGGAGGCAAGAACTGTGATGAACTTCGAATGACAACTTTATCACATTTCCCTTGTAATTTTCAGGCCAAGTAATCATTACTTTGCTGTTTTTCAACGCCGCTTTGTCGCTTCAGACAACGATATTCACGTACCTTTAAACCTGTCCGCGTGATGTACGCCTCGTGCCTTTTTGACTTCTTTTGCTTGGCGCGCAAGTCGTTAGCGGTGGCTGACGTGATATTGGTGGTCGTGGAGTCTAGGCGATGGGAACTACGGAACCAGAAGTTCTCTGAAGGCGGATGAGCTTCCGTGTGACATTCCAGGACCACGTTTGAACCGAGGGGTGCACCGACGACTTGGTTTGGCACCCAGATCATGGGTGTGACTGCCAAACGGAGAGAAAAACAAAAGGGTGTTAGAAGTGCACCCTTTGTTCAATATGAACAGTGGGCCTTACATGTCATCCTGACCTTCCCCCTACTTTTTTCAGGTCTGTACTAATTTTACTGCAGTTAACTTCAAAGCAACGTTGCACTTTAGAGACGAGGAAAAGTGCAATAGACAAGACCAAGAAGGAATATCGATGGCGACCATCTGCAACTGTCATTCGTCTCAAGTGAGCTGTTACTAAGTTTCTACGACATTTCAACTCGTGCTCGTGCCCAATCGTGCTGGACTTGCACTGCTACGTTCCTGCTTTGGGCTTCCTTTCGTTTAATGTAGGCGTTGCACCATGTATGTAACTTTTAATTTCGCTATCTATACCTTAAAACAGCCGAAAAGTGAGTCTACGCACCCGATAAACGCTTAATTCTTATGCGTAAAAAACGCCCCAACATTGTGGGTCTATAATACGTGTACTACTATGCGAACTGTTACTTCACGGAAATAGCGCACAAATGAACATGCCACAATCGGCGTCTTGTAGCCACAGGCTTAAAGCCTAAACAAAAACGACGTACGACAGTACTATAAGTTGCTGTGACTAAATGTAAATAACTGCCTCCTTTGGAGTAAAACTACGATCATGACACAACAGTGGATCAGTACAGAATTTTAAAATGGTGCTTGGCTGCATAAACGCGATAGTGCGATCACATAAGAATTGGAACCAATGACCATGCTGTCATTTCCTAATGCAGATAAGCGATCTTTTTACCAATAACTACAATAAACAATACACGTGTAGTTAGTTCTTCGTGAAACAGAGTAACAATGCTAACGCACTCTAATAGCTTAATTGCGAGATTAACAGTGAGAGCGAGAAAGGGAAGGAAGAAGGCTAGCTGCCAAGAGAAGGAACATTATCAGCAACACAGTCGTCCAGTTTGCAAGCTTACACTGCAGGAAGGGACAAAAAAGGAGGACAGATAGGAAGAAAATTCTGTTAAGGAAGCGCATTTGTGAAAGAAACACAACAGTAGTTGATAGTTTTCTTTTTGTTTGTGGAAATCGCCAAAGTACACTCTTTGACTGCGGTGCCAAACACTTTACCGTATTACATAAAATAAGCATTATTTGCAGGCAGGTCTGGGATACAAGTTCAAATATTTCAAATTCAAATTTATTCACCAGACAAAACTGGAAGGTCGCCAAGGCTAAAAGGCGTCAGAACGGCTTGACAAAGGCCCTGGTGACCTGTACATACACATGGCAGTAGTGCGGAAATGTTGCGTGGTACATGAAACGCAAATACAAACCCAGGGAGATAAAATAAAGCCGCCTTTGGGAGAGACTATTTTCTTTGCGGCTTTGTTGATCTTATTACACAACATATTCACTCTCCGCAAATAAAGGTAGGGGAACTTACAGGTGACTTCGAGGAATATGCGCCGACTTATGGATGGGGGTACTCCATTGGAGGCGAGGCAGAGGTAAGCGCCCATGTGGGAACGGGAGACCCGCTTGAAGAACAGCTCCTGTCCCCTGTAGACTGTCACTACAGCGGCAAAAGTAAAAGACGGCGTATGGACATATGAGTAACAATATAAAAGAACCGATTGATTCGTTCCCTGGCAACAACTGTCAAGCACTGCTAATGGCATCTTTCTTAGGTACACGTACATGATTATTTTATTTTCCATTATTTAAGACTAACCTTTCTGGCCACTTCAACCTACACGCCTTTATGCCAATCAGTGTATGGCGATATTTTTTTTAATCTAAAAAAATACGTATTGCTAGTTCGAACATGAAACACAGTCTTCGAGCAATCCAGTGCACCATTACCTTATTTCTGATAGCCGTGAGGTTAAGATATCTGTGTATTCATTCCGAATAAACGTACTTCTGTAACCTAATACGCGGTACTATGAACTATAGATCAGCTTCTCCTAGGATGAACATATTAGATGCTTTGTACAATCTCTTTGAGACACACATTACCTCTTCTTTTCAGGGCACGGAGCGTATACGTACACAACAGTCTCGTTCTTTCTCGTTGACATGGCCGACGTGTATTGAAGGGAGAACACAAGCTCAGTCGAGCAATATGTGGTTCTCCACCCTCGCGTCATGAAAGAGGTGTAGGTCGAAGTGCGGCACTGTTCTTGTTCTAAGAAGCATTTGATGGGGGTTCAGCGCTTTGTGGACTGCCACACTTTACAAATATATCCGTGTCCGCACAAAGCCACAAGACATAAGGTGGGAAAAGAAAACAAAAAACAACATACAACACAAAAACAAACAAAGGGAGAAAAGCCAAATGAGTAAGGAGCCGCTTGGCCTCACCCTTGGCTTCCGCAAAACTGCCGGGTGGTACAACCTAATGGGTGGCCAAGCAAAAATGACTGGCCACGGTTTTTCTGTTCCCGGGGGCGCCGCGAACCGAAAACCACCGGTCAGCGGTCGGAGGCACGCAATATAACTTGTGCTCAAACGGGCACTAAAACGTATCGCGCCTGCCCCACAATCAGCGGAGCCCATTACTCTTCATTAAAGGCCTATCGTCCGAACAGGGTGCAAGATATAAAAGACGGCTGCCAGGGCGAGGGGTGTTAACCGGGGGCGCGCGAGGCGCATCCTTGACCACGGCTACGGCCAGCTCGCCGAAGGCGACGTCCCTTATTCCGGACACGTCCGGGCTTTCCTTCGGCGTGGACGCTAGCTCAGTCGTCGCTGCCGGCGCCCGTACAGGGCCGAGATCCAGCTAGCCTGGCTTCTTTCTGTGAAGCTGTATATTGCCGGCCGCGAAACAGGCAGTCCCTAGCGTTGATGAAGATTTGTTCGCTGGCGGCACATTCGTCACGCCTTCCGTTCGTTGCACCGGCGACGGGTTAGTACTTTGACAAACGGTCGTTGTCTCGAACATAACGAGGAATTGAAAGAGAAAAAAATCAAAACAAGTCCAAATGGGCCCTTATTCAAGCCAGGTGCTTGAGCTTAAACTGACTTTTCTTTTTGTGCCCGCCGGACTGCGCTTGCTTCAGCTTCAAAATTGAGTTCGCGAACGAAGGACGCCCGTGTTGAAATTCTCAAAGTGATCACGTGGGACGTGTTGCGAGAACGGTACTGTCAGGCCAACCAGATGTCACAACCAGTCTGCACCTGCGTTATTTTTTTGTCTTCTTTTTCTTTTTGAGAGTAGCCTACAACTGGCGTACGAACTTTCTTTAGTGAACAAGAACTGCAGAGCAGAACGAGTGATAGTTTCAAATAACTATCTTGGACCCACTCATTTCGTGGTTGCCAAATTTGCCTCAAGCGTCAAGTTAAGTTTGCAGACATATATAAATAATGACCGCAATGCGCGTATTGACGGATACAAGAAACGAGAATCGTGTTTTAGTTAGCCGTAAGTTGCCCCCTTCCAATTGTTTCAGCTGCAGCGAGGTAAGGAGCTGTGTTGCAGAGTTCGTTCAATAACTGTAAAAACGTGCACCACATTCACGCAAGATCACCCTATTCTTCACCAGCTGCCCACTGACTCACCTGAAATAAACATCTTCAAAAAAAACTGCGCTGTATATTTCTTATCAATAAGATTGACAGTTTCTGAGTGGAGAGCTATGTCTTCTGTGTATACCCAAATTTCTACGCTTTTTTTTTTTAACCTTGTCCATAAGCACGTGTGTACTTCAATGAGAGCCTCAAACGCATCGTCGTGTGACCTGGCCCTGTGCTTGCATAACACTTCTACAATATTGCGCTGTAGATTATAAGATCAAACATTCTCCGGCTGTATAGGCACTTCTGAAAGAAAATATCAAAGTTTTCGTAACAAGGAGACGCTAGCACTGTTTACCGCGAAACAGCGTAGATGCACAGTATACGTGTCCGATGCACAATACTGCGCTTGCTGATATGACTACAAACATCTATATTCGCCTTTTTTTTTTTTCAGAAGTGAAACACAAAGCGGAACAGGGTCTAGGACGTAGTAGGTTTCGTAGGGAACAGGGTGGCATGCCGCGTTAAAGAAAAATAATAATAAACGGATATTGACGTCCTTACAGACCTAGTCCATATCGTAACTGAAACAATCGAAAGACAGTTAATACACTAGCAGTCTAAAGCCAAGTAAATCAACATGAAATAACTTTGGGCACGTTTTCTCAAGATAGGCCGTCAGTAACACGGATTCAACTCTCTCGAATCACGTGTGTAAGCGATTTAGCTGTCTGGGATCAAATTCCATGTCAGGCCTTAGATAACCGAATTGAATCGAACATGTTTGCACACTCAGTGCGAGTTTTCTTCTTTCTCCAAAGAACGTGCATCAGGTTACAATGAGCACGACTTTTGTTAAAAGCAAATATCTAAAAAAAATCTGTGTTTTTTTCCCACGTGCATTAATCGCTGTCGAAACCCAGCAAGACGAGACAGCCTTCAGGACTCTGGAGTCAATTATGTTTCCTGATATTCCGTGTCCTGTTCCTATAAGTTCTCATTGCCAGAATACTCCCATCCCCCATCCTCTCCTCTTTCCGAAACGCTTTCTAGAAGTTATCATTGCCTGAAGCCTTTCCGAAACTCGACTCCCACGGAGCGCTCAAGATCTTTTATTGACTCTACATAGCTCGAATAAGTTCGAAAACGCGCGAAGAACGTAGCTTAACTCCTTCGCACGATATACAATTTAGAAACGAATTTCCCAAACGAACCCCACGGGCACCTGCTCAGAAACTTCGTAGCTATAGTTTGTAATGCTTGGGCATATATGGTTTTAAAAAAAGGCCTATGAAAGAGAAATATATACATAAGTATTTTTGTGTGCCTAATCAAATAAACAGGAAAGAAGCATGCACGCACGTGAGAAGAAAAAGTATACAAAGAAAGAAGAAAAGCCACATATTCCATCTCATCCACCGAATCCCTACACGAGCTAAAATGGGGGAAAAAAAAATATAGGCCCGTTAGCACCAGCATGTAAAAAAATACAAGTCCTAACCAATAGCGAGCAAAAATAATGGCGACGGGTAAGGGTGGTGAGGGATGGGGAGGAAAGAGAACACCGAATCAAAAGCGATGTAGGAATCAGCGTACGAGGACGTTTCCACTCCAACTGTTCCGAGTGGGACGTCTTGCCCGGCGAATCCAATAAAATGACGTGATGACGGACATGCTTCTCTTCATTTCTGTCTCATTTGAAAAGGTTTTCTTTTTTTTTCCCCTCGTACATTAGTGTCCCTATAGTTTGTCTAGGTTTCTTGTGTTTCATTGTTTTCAATTGAGTCCCTTTCATTTTTCTTTCTGTATTACATACATTCCCTTACCCGAGGATCTCTCTATACATGTGCTTTTCCCCTCCCACGTACCCACAGTTTGTCAATCTATGTTGGACCTCGCTTTCGGAATCTTTCCATCCACTTCCCTTTAAGTATCTTACTCTTTTAGTTGATTTATTTGTCTCCACTTTTTCTTCTTTTTTTTTTCCTCCCCTGCTGAACTGTGTCTTCCGTCTCTTCACATCGACGGCGACACCGTCATAGGCCTCGCTTGTCTACTGGCACATTTGGGCTCGTCTATTTTTTTGTTCATCCATTTGCCATGTGCCATTTGCGACGCTTTGAGTTCTTCCGCCGAGCAGTGGCTGCCGTGTCACCAGTATATATATATTTGCTTGTTGCATCGTTCCGCGGGACGGCGCGTATTCTTAACGCATACTTGCTCGTGTGCGTTCCACCCTTGCCGCCTCGCTTGGTAGCCTTCACGCGCCCACCCTAGCCCTGCGGGAAGTTAAAGAAAAAAATGTGTATAAAGAGAGCTGAGAAGAGAGGAACAAGAAAAGAACACAATATCTAGTGGCACTCTGATATAAAACGGGACCCCAGCGGGCACTTTCCTTTTTCTTTTCTTTTTTTTTTTTAATGTTCGGAAGGAATCCTGGAAAGTTTTATGAAAATGCCAGCTGTCAAAGAAGGGGAATCTGGAATATAGCCGGCATTAATATAAGGGGCAATCGATTTGCAATACGCCTTTATAAGCGCCGAATTTCGTCCGTGCGTTACGTTTTTAGGTGTACACTGAATCTGTACGAACGCCTGCCAAAGAAAACGAAAAAAAAAATAAAGGACTTGGGTTCTTTTGACGGCAGTACTGGTAAGAAAGATGAGCTAAAGGCCATTACATGACTCTGGTAGCGCGCTTTTACTCGTGCTGAGTCCTGTAACGATCCTTTCGATCTTTCGACCTTTAAGAAACAGGGTAGATGGACCGTTTGCGAAGTCACATTGTCATTTGTCCTGTGGAGGTCCGCGACCACCAAGAGCACACTGATTTTTCCAAGGCTCTACAGTTGTGGTCTACTTCTGCGTCAGTTGTTCTTTTAGGCCGCTAGAGAATCACTACATTGAACAAACTCCGGCATACATATATACGTGAACATTAGTTCGTCCTTTCAGAAAAGACCCCGGATTAATTTTGAGCAACTGTGACTCTTAAGGTGGGCCTGGATATAAGTACAGGGGTGTACAGGGTCGCGGCGGTCGCCTCCTTCAAAACGCGACCGCCGCGACCAGTAATCCAAACCGTATCCTCGACCTTACCAGCGCGACACCTTACCTGCAATGCTGCTATGATTCGTGGCAATGAATACAGTCGCAAGAACAATGCCTTAGGGGAACGTTTTGACCCTCTTTACACTAAACCACCGAGACACAGTACAAGGTGCTTCAGTTAAATTGCGCGACTGCTTTAAAAATATCCACGTGCGCGTTACGAGAACGTAGCCTACTTAGTATGACCTACTGTCGTCTTGATCATCTAAGCCTATCTCTTTAAATATCCTCGGGTAATTAAAAAACTAATTTTAAACGCAAGAAATTTGATGGAGAAGTCGTAAATCATGTTAATGTGCGCGCTACGTAGTATGACACGATTACGTGCAGTGTCTTAATTTTTTCTTTCATTTTATTTTCTTTTTTGGCCTTAGAAAGTGCGCGGGATTTGAAAAAGTACCGCATGACCAGGCGCTCACGCGCAGTGACGTTAGCTCCAGCCCCCTCATATGTGCTACAAACAAAGCATCGATGATGCACGTATACCGCATGCACGAATTGGTCGATAGTGGGAAAAGTACGGCAAGCCCTTATCTTTTTCTCCTCTGGGTTCTTTAGTACAGTTTATTTGCATGCATTATAGATCATTTATTCGTAGCTTGTTTGGGAGCAGCAATGTCACTGCGCGCAGGAAATTGATTGATTTGTGGGGTTTAACGTCCCAAAACCAGCTGTGATTATGAGAGACGCCGTAGTGGAGGTCTCCGGAAATTTCGACCACCTGGGGTTCTTTAACGTGCGCTGACATCGCACAGCACACGGGACTCAACATTTCTCCTCCATCGAAATGCAGCAACCACGGCCGGGATTCGATCCCGCGACCTTCGGATCTGCAGCCGAGTGCCATAACCACTAGACCACCGTGGCGGGGCTGCGCGCTGGAAATTGAAATTGAAATAAATAAAAAATAAATAAATAAAGAATAAATAAATAAATAAAGAAATGTTGCATGCCTAGAATATTTGCCCTGGTAATAAATAAATAAATAAAATAATAAATAAATATTGCATGTGTAGAATTTGTACCCTGGTGTCTATGGCGTTTTGCAAAGTTCGTCGAAGAACGCCAGAACCATGGTGCAGACAGAAAATTGTTTTCCGAGAAGCAAAAATGCAATTAATACCGTAAAAGCAGCCGTCAGGGCTCATTAATGTATGAGTATTTTTCAGAGACGCTGCGCCCACGTTTGGCTGTTGTCGTTGTCGTCGTTGTCCTTTTCATTGTCGTCGTCGTCCTCGTTGTTGTTGTTGTTGTTTATTTAAATGTGGGAACATGGGTATGTAGGCTGCAGTGAGAGCCGGCTATCCCTTCATCATAATATTTTGTTGTTGTTGTTGTTGTTGTTGTTGTTGTTGTTGTTGTTGTTGTTGTTGTTGTTGTTGTTGTTGTTGTTGTTGTTGTTGTTGTTGTTTCTGAGGGATACTGTGGGAACCCACCTTTCTGGTCCGCGACGCGGAATGGCTGCGCGTCTTCCCGCCGCCAGCTGACCTTGGGTTCGGGGTTGCCACTCGCCTCGCAGCGGAAACTCACGTTGCTGTTCTCGCGTGCTGTCAAGTTGCGGGGCCCGAACGAGTCCACGAAGTACGGCGCCACTGTTCCCGGCCATCCGCATATCGGGGCACATGAAGGGAAAAGGCACAGGAAGAAAAAAAATAAAAGAGATTTATTTTAAAACGGTAAAGAGGCAATAAGGCGATTGTTGCACAATCCTTAAATATAAGCAGCTCATTTTAACATTGAACATTTACATGTACCATCCCGTAAACAGTAAGATTAGCGGCGACATGTGCGAACGTATAGGCAAGATGTGCGTGCTAACAGTGACTTTTCACGAATACAGAGCACGTCAGTGCCGAGGCGGAATAACAGAATGTGCAAAAAAGCAACGTCCATGGCGTGTGCTCTCACGTAGTTGAAGTCGGAGTTGATTTCCGCACATTAAACAGAGATAGTTTGAGGCTCATTCGTAGAAAGTTACAGACGTAGATCTGAGCTATAGTTTTTCTTGGTTTCTGGTTATCCAAAGACATTGTTGTAAATGTGTGGTTCGTGGTTCACAACGCCTGGGCATGGCACTGCGTACGTTATTTTGACCCTGTAGGCAGCACAACGAGTACGCCACCTGTTCTACAGAAACGTCCAAAGGGAAGACGATGCAAGTGGCTTGTGGAAAACACGCTGTAGTGGAATTTCCGCGGTGCATACGCGTGTTTGATATGCATACCTGCAACAAACTTGCCCCCTTGGGCGAGCAGTGCGAGTCTATTCGGCGTCATTGAGCTCCGTAATTCCCAGATTCGACTGCCCTGCGGCAGAAATGCTTGCTGCGAGTGATCGAAGATCATTTTCCATAATATTTCGTCGTGTATCTAGGCATTCACTCACCGAGAAAGCTGAATACATCTGTCTATGCACAATGTACCATTATATTCTGCGCTTAACCCACAAATGTAAGTCCTTTTACAATAGAAGGAAACTACTGCAAAGCTCAGGAACTCCATGCCGGTGTGTTTATTTCACTAGGAAGGAGCACAATAATGATGTAAACTTGATAATTCCGTATATGACAACGCCAGGTCGGTTCACAAAAAGCCTGCATTCGCCCCTTGGCAACAATGCGCGCAACGTTGACCTAGTTTCGTCGTAATACAGAAACAAACAGAACAGCGCCCCGGGAACAGTTTGTTAGGGTCTTCCTAGGCGATTATCGCCTCTTGTCACAACTAGTGAACGGACTGCAGACCGAAGGGGGACATAGATAGAACGCGCCTGCATATCTGCGAAACGAATGCCTTTCCGGCGACCTCGCATTGGTGAGCGGGACTTCCGCAAGTGTCAGGACTGAGCGCAGAGCTGCCGACACGGACCAAGCTGGCCTAAAAGCCCCAGCCGATAACGAAAAAGGACCTTTGAGTTCGGGGTATACCAGCCCCGCTAGATAACGAAAGACTGGCAGTTCGGTCATCATGTCGCTGCGTATTGTCAACAGTCAATTCGGCTGCAAAACACACTGCGACCGAAATGCAACAATGGCTGCGGCTCACTTCTCATTGTCCTCTGCACAGAGTCGGCATGTTAGGAAACATTTGGTCTCAACAAAAGTGATAAGGAGACATGAATACTTACTGTTTTTTTCTGTCGTTCAACGAATATATATAAGAGCCTAACGATAGAAATGTATGTTAAAACGGAAATGCTGTCGAACAGTGTTAAGTTTGCGTGTGTGTGTGTGTGTGTGTGTGTGTGTGTGTGTGTGTGTGTGTGTGTGTGTGTGTGTGTGTGTGTGTGCGTGTGCGTGTGTGTGTGTAACAACCCTGAAAGAGATCTAGAGGTTTTTCTGATCAATGAGTAGCGACACTTGGTACTGCTGAAGGTCACGTCACCATAATTCGGCACACTGTTTCTTTGCCGTTACACACACTGGTAACGTCACATGTGTGAAAAACTTTCTTCAATATATTCTCCCTTCAACTTTTTAAAGCTTTTAAATGTTTAGCTTTTTAAAATTATGTACGTAACAAAAACCTTCGAGAGAAGACCAAATGTATCTCTATAACCTAAATGAAAGTTCGCCATAAATATTCCGAATGATTCATTGTAAATGTTCGCATAGTTTAAATGGACACGTTTGAGAAAGAGGTAGGGATGACGCCGCAATAGCTCGTGTACAGGCGTCTGACTAGGAGCTGCCAAAGGGCAGCTTTATGTTTTAACAAAAACCTTTCTTCTTTTGAACTATTTAACAATATTCTATGTGACGCAACACTGCGACATTTGGGGGCAATGACCGCCGCTTCGCCACTCGTTTCGTAATTGAGAAAGATTAGGAAGAGGCGCAACTGAAAACTTCTTTCTTCTGTTATAAAACATTAAAAGGAATACACTAGAATTACCTGCTACGGTTAAAGTAGCGTGCCACAAACAATGAAAATAGGTTCAGAAACACAAAGAGTCAGCGTCATCAGTTTACAAAGCATCGCGAAGTTTCAAATGAACTGAATTTGGACTGACGTTTCAATTTTTAAATTTCGTTTTCTGCCGAAGCCTGGGTGGTTTATCAGAGTTAGAAGCTACTCAAAGATTCTTTGAAACTCATTCGCTTCTTTGAAAACTCTCACATTGGTCCCGAACGTACAGCGGTTATCAATGCTATGCAATCGTTAATTTCGTGTAATGGTTAATAATAATAATAATAATAATAATAATAATAATAATAATAATAATAATAATAATAATAATAATAATAATAATGTAACGAGTGTTATCGTTAATAATCTGTTGTAATTACGACAAACTGTGTACCATCCCATTAATAGTATGACCTTCATTTAGAATTCACTGTAGAATGGCTATTTCATACACTATAACTCCACATGATGTGGATGCGCGCTGATCATATCCGTAGCATAAACACGCACCCGGATTGTGAACCTGTGATACAGGAAGAGATGGAAAGGATATTTATTGTAAGGCGGACCAAGCCTAGAGTGTCACTATCAATTCTTTATTTAAATGTGAAAACATTGGAAGGAAGGCCATGTTAAAGCCGGCTATGCCACCTTTATGATATTGATACTTGAAATAGTTGACACACGCACAGGAAGAGAAACTACAAGAAGGAATAAAACTGTAAGAAAAAAAAAAGACGTACACACTACGTACAACCAAGACGGCTGGCATACAAAGAATACTTCTAAGGTCAGATTTCAATGCAAACAGAGTGGTCAGGCAGACTACCGCGGATACAGTCCTTACAAATATTTCTATGTGCTGGCATACAATATGTCTATGAGATATGTGCGTCCTCAACACAAGATAAGGATAAGCAATAATGTCAATCACAAACAGTTCATTAGGTTTGTATCTGTTAAGAAATCTCGAATGGGGCTCGCTGCACGTCTGTGGTTGTCAGGGTGTGGCCACGGCCCAAGTACTTTACTCATCGTGAGAGGTCGTCTATCGAGGCTATGCAACCTTTCTCTCAGTTAAACGCGCTCCTCTCAGGACTATGCGATGAAGAGTGTACGCGACAAATAAAAAGCGTACAGAAAACACATTACACTCCGTCCCGCTAAATAGACAATTTCTATGAGATCAGTGGACCAGATGCATCTATTGGGGAAGTACGCGAAAGTTTTGAAAGTTTACTCCGGCATGGCGAACTGCTGGAAGCCTTGGAACTAAGTGCACCCAGTGGTGTCTCGAGAGGTGGAGCTGCTTGCCTGCTGTGCTCATTTGCACAATCCTGAAATGATGTCACGACTCCGCAGAAATAAGCGCAATACGAAACTCCGGCCACTATCACAGAGAGAGCGATCACCATCACTGATCACTATTTTTTCTGCTAAATTTGACAACTGCAAAAGCGCCCGTCCAGTCACCTCTTAAGAGGGCGTTATAGCAGAAAAACAGCTATCCCACGGAATTTTGCGCACAGCATGTGGCCTCCGAAATCGAATCCGTGTTGCGCCGTTGCTACCTCGGAGGCGAAGCACGGGGCACGGACGTTCTGCAAAGCGCTCATAGGTGGCAGCATCGCTTCGAACGGAGGAGGAAAATAAAGGTGAACACGGTTTTACCCAGGAGCATGAGCAAAGCAGAGAAGCGCCATCTGGACAGCGGTGGTCGATATGAGCGGAGAATTCTTTGCTCCCTCTTGCTAGATGGCGCGTCATACTCTGTTTAGAGCGGAGCGCGCGCAATACGTATTGTCAGGAATGCCTGAGGTTTTAGTAAAGTGGCAAAATTTTACTGATTCCAGAAAGTAGCCACAGTTCGTTTTTTTTTTCGTTTTTTTTTTCTGCAGCCAATTGCATATAACCAGTTACTTCATCCATAGGAGAAGATTCAACTGAGCATTCAGTTTTTTGGTATTCGTACTTGGTTCGAACATTGCAGTAGCGGCCCCCAGTCGCAGAACGCTGCAACCCCGACGATGCACATGTTTTCAGTAGGCGATATTCTGTAGCTATTTCCTCATCTTAATAATAAGTAGTGCGTCCTGTATTCTCGACGCCGCATTCGACATTGGGTTCGCTTTTCCTTTTTTTTTTTTTTTTGCTTGATATCTCTCCACCTTAGTTTCCCAATCTTGACGTCAAAGTCGTAGCGTTTGCGACATAAATGAAAGTTCGTTGCACAACGGAAGGACGTGGCGCAGAGGCATAGAGACA
The DNA here is from genome assembly GCA_013339685.2 of Hyalomma asiaticum. NCBI lineage: Eukaryota > Metazoa > Arthropoda > Arachnida > Ixodida > Ixodidae > Hyalomma > Hyalomma asiaticum. The sequence goes on from CM023482.1 coordinate 139,798,158, forward strand.
CTGCACGGTTTCTGTGAGACTACACGTACTAAGAGAAGCCGCCGCGTCACTACCACTGTCATTGAGTTTATTTTTGACGAGCCGCTGATGCATATTCTTGATGATAAGAGATACGTTGAAGACTTCCGCACACACCGTAACACCTAGGAGACTCAGTACTTGGGCACGATTTCCGTATTTGAAAGCACAAATGGGTCTTAAGAAGTACTGTGTTCATGAAGTGCTACGGGTATACTGTGCACAATTACAGCTTTCTAACTTCATTTTCCCCGTTCCTTCACGTACATGTATACGTTAATTTTCAGGCGAAGCTTGAAGATCTTGTTCGAGAGAACCATCATCATCGTGAAAACAGTGAGCGCGCACTGCTTCTGTTTCGTTTCAAATAATAAGATATGAAGAATTAGACGCAGCGCCTTGCGTCTGCATAGAAGCTGCGTCTACGCAGACGAAGTCTTACGCAGTGCAAGCAAGCAAGCAAGCAAGAAGCAAGCAAGCAAGCAAGCAAGCAAGCAAGCAAAGCAAGCAAAGCAAAGCAAGCAAGCAAAGAAAGCAAGCAAGCAAGCAAGCAAGCAAGCAAGCAAGCAAGCAAGCAAGCAAGCAAGCAAGCAAGCAAGCAAGCAAGCAAGCAAGCAAGCAAGCAAGCAAGCAAGCAAGCAAGCAAGCAAGCAAAGCAAGCAAAGCAAGCAAGCAAGCAAGCAAGCAAGCAAGAAAGCAAGCAAGCAAGCAAGCAAGGAAAGCAAGCAAGCAAGCAAAGAAAGCAAGCAAACAAGCAAAGAAAGACTGCGTAGATGTTGACGTCGGCGCAGACGTATCTTCGTTCTATTTATCTGAATACCTTCATTTCAACTATGCACAAATAATATACTGAGGAGGAAGAGAGAGGAGAGAGGAGTAGGAAAGGCAAGGAGGTTAACCTCGGCTGAGCCCTGTAGGCTACCCTGCCGGCATGCTCACCGACCACGTTGAGGTATCCGACCTGGTTCTTCATGGGGCGCGTGTTCACTTGGCACATGTAGTATCCGGTGTCGTCGGGCCTCACGTCACGGATTTCCAGCTGCCAGACGCGGTGACCAGCGTGACTCACTCGAATGCGCTCGTTCCGCACAATCACGTGCGTGTGCAGCGCAAGCAGTGTCTGCTTGTCCACGTTCAGCCATGCCACCTGCGCCGACGATGCGACTTATGACTCGACACGCTATTCCGCGTCGACCTGATCTGGTATGCTGCGACTGAATAAGCTGCCGCGCAGAACGGAAAGATCGACGGAAGAACGAGGCACGCGGTGGACGCCAATCCAATCGAAATTGAAAGTATTCCGTAAAGTATTCGACAAATTCCGTGGTTATAGGGCTGCTGGAGGTGCTACATCGTCTCTATCCACATTACGCCAAAGGCCTGACCTCTGCAGCATAGGTGCGTTTGATTATTTTCCTGCTTCAAACGACCATTACCGTTCTTATGTACCGCCGACTCGCTGGCGACTTATGACAACACCCTGGGTAATCATCTCGGCCATTTAGACTCTTCTAATACAAGTTATTTAACCTGATCTAAAAATCAACCCGTGTGTTCCAGGAATAACACCTATTCATGGCTAATATTTAATGGTCAGATGAATCTGCATTCGATTGGGGATCATGCTTAGTCTTCCATTCCGAGTGTACCAAGAGGCACAGTATGACGCAACAAAGTGGTGAAAGACTGTTGATATATGGTGAGAGTCTGTGCAGTGCAGTGATTATGTTTGAGAGAAATATAGTGTTCGATTGATTGATGGTTATGGCAATAGTAAAGCACTGAAAAATCATTCGACTGCTAGAAGTTCTAGCTTTGTTCGTTGCACCCATTGCTAAGCCTTGTTGCAGATATATAATGCAGAGATAACGCGCAAAAACGTCCATAATCAGCTAAACCTGGTGCACACTTCATGAAAACCTATGACAGGGATGGGAGTCCCGGAGCAGATAACAAAGAGTTAGGTTGTCTTAATCACGTTTTTTTAGCCATTCTATGAAATAAAAGCTATTTTTTCAATGAATAACCTCAGTCGTGTGAAAGGGGTTTTGTCCGAATTGCTTGAAACATTACCAAGTACAACGTGTAGCCTAGAACTTGCACCCTAGCGCATGCTGGAAAAACAATGACACAGTTGCATAGCTCTTCATACTGCACAGACACACGAAAACTATACGTAGCACTGTACCAGCGTAGCCATCGTAGCACGCTGCAATGTTCTAGCGTCCTTACGATAAATCAAGAACGATCACAGATTTCAGTAAGCCCACCGTGTGGTTCCCAAGTTTTCCACGACGCACTTGAGCGCAGCGTTCCGACCAGCAGCAACAGTGAGGCTCGGTATTGGCTCAGCGAAGTACGGTTCGTCCTTGCTGATAAGTTCATCTGAAAAAAAAAAAAAAAGAAAAGCGGCACAGGGAGCTTCATCACGGAGTTTGTTATTTTATTTTCTTTAACTTCCTAATTTGAATAACCTGTGACATGATTAAACACGTGTACCAACAATACCGTCGCATGAGATAATGCTGAAAACGCGTACGGAATATGCGTTTCATGAAGCGCGTTCGAGCGTTACGATAGTGCTCAGTGAGTGAAAATGCTACACTTTGTGAGGATAATCAAGTTATGCTTTGTATGGGCCTACAACGATATGTTTCCGGCCCCCTTTCTTCTTTAAAAAATCTCTTTAATAGTTGAAAAGGACAGACGGGGCAGCTATATTGCGCAAGCACACACGGGGCAAAGGGAGAAAACACAGACAAGTGCAGGTTCTGACGATATTTATTTGTCAAAAGTGTTCTCCTCGGACTTTTTTAATTCAGACGCTCCCTCAGTGGCGGCATCCCATTCTTTCAAAAAGGCGTTCTACATCATCAGAACACTGGGAACTGTATGGCAATTTCAAACAAAATGAGCCACTGATTGAGTCGACATAGTACACAGGCGTGCCGCAATTGCCACGAGATGTAGGTGTTATATACCATTGTTAATATAGTAGCGACTGGGAAGTTCTCGGAGTTCTTTCAAATACCCTGCAAGTGTACACGGAACCCAAGCGCTGTACATCAACAAAGAGCCTAAAAGTGAACGCGACAGTGGTTAACGCGCTCTGATAACACGATCTGAACTTAATCGAGAAAGTCCCCTAAAGATAAGTCGTAAGTGGACTTGCACTCCATGTCGTCAAGCCATACAGCAGGCTACGCAAAGAGACAAGATCTTTGATGTCCTAAAGTGCCCCAGTTTGCCTTCCCATGCGCCAGCGCGTGCGCGGGAAATCCCCTTCTTTCTTCATTCGTGGAAATGTGTTTATGCTTGGCTGGAAGCCTTGTTCTTTGGCGCACGTCCTACATCACTCAGTTCTCAACTCCCACCTCCCTCCCCCTTGCGTCATAAAAATTTGCTTTCCTGCAAAACTACTCTAAAGGAGCGCACCTCTAGAGATGCGCCTCGATGAAATGCGTACAGCATCGGGCGTGGAGTAAGCAAACCACCACGCCATTTCGAGCCGCTTTTGACTTGCAAATTCATAGCGGCTCTAGACGCAGCTGCCGGGGCTCCACAGCACTGTGGACTCCAAATAAACACCTCGGAGCCTCGCGTCTCCTGGCTCGGGATCGCTGCATTGTCGTGGAAGAAAGTGCAAGAGGAATAAGTCAAGTGAGCCTAGAACCCTTCACTGTCTTCCGGAAACTCCATAAGAGGAGGTAGGAAAACTACAGCTTGAACCGTGGGTGGTATATAATACACGCTTATAGTAGCTTTGAGGAACATAAGGAAGCCTGCATACGCGAAATGGTGTAATGTATATGCGATTTTTTTTCCTTTTTTGTTTTGTTGAGAGCCGGCGCTTAAAACCATCTTGTGAGAGGAAATGAAGTTGGCTGGAATAACTGCGGAATATTTATGAGAACACACTAGAGGAAATAAGACTTCCGGTGAAATATAGCAGCGTCCTCATCGCCTGCGTGCAGAAAGTGACGTTCCCGAGCATTTTTTGTTGTTGTTGATGATGATGATTTCACTGTAACGTGCGACTGATGGTTTTCGTGACATATCAACGTGTGGGTCAAAACTCAAGATGGAAGAACCTTTTTACACAGCTTACGCCTTGTATTTTCTATTCGTTGACACCATATAACCGCTCCCCATTACAATCTGTCAGACCTGGCTATGTGACATTTCGCTCGCGTTTTCTCACCTGAGCTTCTCGTAAATATGTGGTTGGTTGGTGCACGTGGTTTAAAAGGTAAAACAATCAACCTCGTTGGCGCGCCATGTTTATTATGCACTAAACATTTCGCGCGCAGCCTTTTATGTTGCCAAGTGAGCAGAATTTCTTTCTTCTTTTTCACATGTGTCGGATTTGCTGGACAGAGGAGGAGGGAAGTATTTGTTGATTATCTGTCCCCACTGTTTTGGGGAGTTTTAATTTCACGTCACTCATGCTTTGTTCTTAGTTTCCTACGTTGAATGATTGTCCACGTGACCCCCTCAACAGCTATCACTAGAAGTGTTCGTACTACGCCCTTGCGTAGTACGAACACTTTAACATGCCCCATAACATGTGCGGAGGAGTGGACGAAGCATCACTTGTTGCGTAACGTCGATAGCCTGTGCTGGGACTTACTGCTGTTGACGTCTACACTGCACTGTTCGGAGTTATTCGAAGAGAGAGAGAGAGAAAGATAGGAAGAAGGAAAGAGTACGGTGTGTGGCGACATGTGCACAGTGTAGATGAAAACGCGTTGTGCGGTACAGGTTTGTTTAGGCTCACCCCTGTGAACCGCACTCAACGCAACTTGGTCAACGCCCAACTGAGTGAGATGTACAGGCCGCATTAAGTTCAACCGGAACAAGTAAGTAGGAGTACGGCAATGCGCTCCTAACCATCCACCGCTAGTCACGTGCTATGTGGAGGACGTTGTGTCCACGCAATGCTTCGCTTTCAACGTCTCTATGTCACATCAATTCTGAGAACCTCAGTTCTAGGGATAAAAAAACAACACCGAAACAGTGATTCCGGTCTTCTTCATGTCCATTCATTTTATTTGTTACAGTTATAGCTCTAGTGGGTTCACTGTCCTGGCCAATGTGATATCTGTCGGTATCCGCAGTTTCCTGTTAATACAATTCCCAAATCATACAAGACAAAACTCGAGTGAAAAATGAAGAAATTATTCCACCTCGTGTGACGACCCTTTGGACATGCAAACCCCGGATTAACAGTGCAGTATGGACACGTCTCAGTCAATTTACTGGCATTTTATGTCTTCTTCAGGCACAAATTATTCCTCAGAAACATTAAAAGGCGCACTAGCTAGCATTGAGTCTTTTATATATTAAGCAGCGACACGGGCACAAACAGAAACGATAAGAAAGTTCCTTTGCACGCTTGATACGTTGAGATAGTGCATGACTCACCTTCAAGAGCAGTACTAGGAAAATGCTGGTAAGGAACGTCTTACCAATACACAATGCCAGTCTTGACACAAATCAAAATTTTAAAATGAATATTTCACTCGAACGTCCACTCGAACTAAGAAAATTAATCAAGCCCCAGAGTGCATGTGTTTCAAACCTTACGAATTTAGGTGAGTAAAATCCTGCCAAATGCAACGACACAGCCGGAAAGAGATGGGGAGACATTCCCCCCCTCCTACAGACCATTTTGATCAAGTCAATTAGCGGAATTTAGATATTCAGGATTCAGATATTCATATTGCACGCAGGAGCACTTTATTATACATCACATAAAGCGTTAGACATACGTGCGCAATTTTATGTTTATGTAAGACATGATACCTGAACACACCAGTATGTTCGTGAGTGACATTTATTGTGCCCATCACTTGATAACCGTATCCTTTCGTACTATCAGTCTGATATTGTTTACGATTATTCTGTTCATTGTAAACCTAGCAAGTTCCTTTGTTGATTACCAGGGCAATAGTGAGTATTATTTTCCCTTGTATTTCTATTACGTATTGTTCTTATTTTCTCATTCCCATGTTTACGTGTATTCTAATAATCCACTTCCTGTATGGGCCTGTGAAAAGGCTCAGAGTATTGCTAAATAAATAAATAAATATAAAAAGGAAGGAAAAAACGAGCCACTCGGCTTCGTCCACAAGATGCGCTAAATGAACACGATGCGTTAAATGAACACGACTCACACTTCTCTTACTTCCCGAAAGGAAAATACTCACTCGCGCCTGGGAATTTTCAATCTTAACAAACAACGCACAGAATAGCGGAATTACATTTCGCCGGCTATCAGGTCACTTCATTGCGTAACGTATGAAACTGTACTTTTTATCTTGCCTCTGGTCAAGGCAACTCACATCAACAGAACGAAAAGCAGCCGGCCGTCTGCAACAATCAACGTCAGCCGTACCTTATCGAGCATTGTGAGTGTCGTGTATCATGAAGTGAGCCACAACAGTAATCAAACCTGATGGCACTATATTATTCTGACAATGAACCCAGTGAGTAAGAATTTAAATTGGTTTTTATTTGCCTTTCAAACAACAAGCAAGGTCAATTGTATTCATTAACATTAAATGCTTTATGATATCACCGCTATCAGCTTCGCATGTTATTTGAAGAATAACGTATAGGGAAGGTAAGTATGGAATGGTGGAACGTACCACACTATTTAGACAGCAGCTAACTGGGGCGTCTACGCAGTTATATGTCAAGAGGCAGAAGTTGCAATATATATGTAGATGCACAGAATTTTGTGGATAGAAAGAGCGAAAGAGATAACTAAAACACACGGAGGTGTGAGGTGTTTCTAGACGGTCTGGAAAACGTTTCGACAGATGGATCAATCTTCATCAAACGTGCTCTGGTCTCCACAGTAACGTATACAGACTACACAGCCATAAAAACAAAAGGCGAAAGTGATCCTCCAAGCAATTGACGGATGTCCCGCACAATTTTGTTTTCTATCACACGGATTTCACCGCACATATAACACTAAAAGGACGTCTTTGAAAGATGAAGTCCATGTATCAAAACTTGCGTCTGTACCATATTGTACGGGTTTACTTGCGAAAAAGAAGCGCTGCTACCAATCAAACGGCAACAACAGGAAGAATGTGTAGTAGTAGACGAAACCACGCACGTAGGCAATGACATGCTGCACGTCGTCATATTGGGAACAAGCAAGAACTTGAGCAGACAGCAACTGCGTTGGCCAGCTCTTTTCAACCACTCACTTATATGGCTACAACGGTTCCTGGACATGCAGAACGCGCCATTAGAGCGGCCCTTAGTTAATGAGAGATCAGAGAATCATTTCGCAATTCTCGCTGGCAAACGTAGTGTTGCAACGTTAAAACATGGTCGCGACAATGAGTTAGAGAAAGCGTCGTTTCTGTTTTGTTTTACTTTTTGAACACTGTTGTCACGTGATGATGAGACTGCAACAATTGTCGCTGTTGTCGCAATAGAATGTTGTAAAAATGCTGTGCAAATGATAGGAGTAAGACGATAGGACGATAGGACGCAAATGATAGGAGTAAGACGATGATAGGATGATAGGGAGTAAGACGGTAACGCATACCAGCTCATGTTTATCGTGATGAAGTCGACTTGCCGTTTGCAAGAGCGGTACGCGAGACGGCGTCTTAAAAGGTGACTCAGCCGGTAGGACCTGAAAAGCTAAACAAGTAAAACAAATATGCGAAAGTACACAAATGGGAAACTGAAAGGGTTGTTTCGGATACCAAACCATTCGTATGAAAAATTTCGAATGACACACACACACACACACACACACACACACACACACACACACACACACACACACACGCGCACGCACGCACGCACACACACACACACACACACACACACACACACACACACACACACACACACACACACACACACACACACACACACACACACACACACACACACACACACGCGCGCGCGCGCGCGCACACACGCACACGCACACGCACGCACGAATGAAAAGATTTTGCAGCCGCAAGTCAACGCTGGAGACGATTCTGATTGATATCATGCGAAGCAGCGAAATTGATAGGAAATTCTTGTTGTTCTTGCTGTTACTCATACTTGTTACTCAGATTTGCCGGATATGAACAGTATGACGAAACCACCGCTGAAGTTATGCGTGTTCTGTTTATCGTTCTTTTTTTTTTTTCATAGCTCTCTTGTTCGCCCCCATGAAACGCGCGACAGATTCCTGTCAACGTGCATAGCTCTCCTTTAAATTACAAAGTACACTTGATTGGAACAGTGGCTAACCAGGCGTTTATTCTGAAAGAGGTAAGCAAGGAAACATCCTTCGAGTGTGAATGAATGAATGAATGAATGAATGAATGAATGAATGAATGAATGAATGACCTAAACACTACCTCCGTCGATTTTTCCTTGAAATCAACAACGAAAGTAATAACTAAGCTGCCAGGCTTTATCCTCACTTTCTTATTATTTTTTTTCGCAAACTCTGAACAATAAGGAAAAAAGTCGGTCTGTACCGAACGAGCACGGCACAGTAAAGATTATTTTTTTCTAACACACACGTACTACGCTTGGATCTCAGCTTCCTGCGCTTGCACCTGCGATCTGTTATTTCCTGAATGACAGCTGTAGAAGACAACGCAACGCCCAGAACATAAACGGCCAGATGAGCGTTGAGAAACGCACGGGATATGTCTGGCTGCACGCAGATTTTCCCCCTAAGCTTTCGCGGGCGCACCACACGCCCGTCGGAAGCCGCGTGATGCCTTCGCACGCGGGAAATCTGGACTCTCGAGCTCGTCGCGCGGCGCGATTCGACCCCCGCTGCAGCGCCCGGCCCGTGAATATTTCAGCAGCTGCAGCGAGCGCATTACGCGCGCGAGATAGATCGCGACGCCAAGCGTGTCGGGGCTCATCGGATTCCTCAAGGAGCGCAGGCGGCGCCTTGTCGAACCGATGGGCCAAAAGCCACTTTCGTGCCAGCAGGAATCAGAGGACCGGTTCGCGTTGATGCGTTGCGATGGGACCCCGCGACTATGCGCCCTCCTTGTTTTCTTCCCGTCACGCTCCCGTCTCGGCGAATTGTTCGGCTCATATATTCCGGAGTGACTGCGATTGTTTTCCCGTTAAGAGGTTACGTAACTGTAGAATTAAGGCATCTTGAAGTTCGATCGTTTTTATTGCTTTCCCTTATTGTATAGAAATACCTCGCATCGCACAACTATGCTAAATAAAGTAGGAAGTAGTAAGGGTCTTCGCGTGGCTTTTATTTTGTTTTGTTCTTCACGGTAACCAATAACCATGAAATATATGCGCTGGAGTACAAGGGGGTGAATGAGCATCTTAAGGACAAAACGTGGACAAACGTTTAGAAAAACTGATTGTTGGGCTAGTTGGTCTTGCATAACTAAGTGACAACGACAAGACACACACAATGCAGAAAGCAGGAAAAGCGCTACTTGGTTTCTGCCTTCGGTGTGCCTTGTCGTTTCTTCTGCGTTAAACGTTTCACTTAGTGGATAAACCTTTGTTCACCAGAAAGCCCGAAAAGATACGTTGACTTTCCCAGAGGTGTGGTGTATACACATTTACCTATAACTGCGATAGCGCAAACACACGACCGTGTTAATCAGAGATCAACGCAGCTCGGACGTTCGTTACCTTACATTAGTTCCTCGCACTGTAGAGATTGTAGATGCACACACTAGTTGGATGAATGCGCAATGAGATATAAATGAATACACGTCACTGCTTACCTTTCTTTTCTGGCTGCTCCTGCACGAAGCGATGTTTTCTCCTTTTCGACTTTCGTCGTCCTCGGTGGAGTTGCCTCGTGGCAGGGGAACTTGACCACGACGCAGCATTGGAAAAGGAACCGCGCTGGTCCGTTTGTCTGTAATATTGAAAGAGGTTGTAATTTTTTTTCCAGTCTTCTTGAATAGCGACGCACCATTTTTCGTTTTTTTTTCTTTTCCTTCTTTTTTGGAGTTGAATGTTACCATTCACTAGAACCTCTAAGCGTCGAGCCCAAAAGCTCGACCAACCCATGAGCCCTGGTACAAGAGATCGCTGCTTTATACTTGTTAGGCCTCAAACTATTTCGCTTTAGTTTTTTCTTGCCGTTCCACGCTCTCAATGCCTCGTTTCCTAAAGTAAGGTAGCGAAGGTGATTTTTCGTTTTCGCTGATCTGTGCAGTTTCTGTCTTCATATCTCTCTTTTCCTTCCTTTCAATACTAAAAAAATCAGCGAATCCGGAACCGCGTCGAACGGCCCCGAGCAGAATCCGCGCCGCCACTATCGCGCAGCCGTCATCATCATAGCTGCCGTCGTAGTTTTTCTGACGTGGTCGAAGGCTGAAAAAAAGAAAAAAGCTATCATTTTAAGTCGTGTCGTTCTCGCCATTCAGTGTTTACGTAGGCATGTTTGTCCACCTCTAAAATATTTTGCTACACTCTGACCAAGTCTGGATATTTTCGAAGCTTTTCTACTTGAATGACTTGAACAGATCGAGTGGAAATCGTGAATGTATGCGCATAGGTAAGCAAATATACAAGTAAGCGCATATACAACCGTAGAAGTCATCAACGACAGCTAGTTGACGTGTATGGCAGTACCATACGGAGAAGTCAATCGCATTCATCGTTCCGTCGCTCCCTTCTGAAACTTCAACAAGCGATGCAATCTCTGGAATGTTCCAAACTAAATATTTCACGGCTACAAATACTTCATCCTCGAATCAAATGCGAATAAAATAGCCGGAAACGTTCCCTTCACACTCAGCGTTGCGAATATTCGCTGGATCGAGTTCTGGCAAATTAGCCGGATGAATATACCTTCGCGCCGCAAAAATTAGCCGTGCGTCACCTTTTTAATTTTTTTTGTTTACTCGCATATTGTTCGCGGCTACAAATTCCGGCCTTTGATTTCATTTTAGTTTCAAACATGATTAGTGGAGAGGTTGCTGTGTCTCATCTATGGACATACTGAGGAAGACGGTAGTAGAAGGATTGAACGCTGGGCGAGTTGGTAATCCATGACAGAAACGAACTGCGGGAAATAAACAGGGATAAGGAAGAGACACGCACAAGCGCAGACTAGCAACTGAAGATTTATTGAAGAAAGAACACATATATAAAGAACAGGACAAAATCACGTGGACCGATTAGAGATTGGCGGTTAAATAATCAATCTCCAGTTGGTGCAACAGAACCGATGGCCTAGCGACGCACATATTGCCATACTTGTGAATGAAAAATGCCTCAACAACCTCTCGCGCTTTCCTATCTTTATGCCGGGACAGCACTTTCGTTTGGCGCAACAACGGGTGACATTTGCAATCTTTACAATGTAAGCATAAGTTTGGTGAAGGGTGGGCCTTCAATGAAGTGTGATCCATTAAACGACTGTTCAAACACCAAGCGCGTGCTCAGTTGGTAGACTCTACCAAGTTTGTGAACGGTATATGCATGTTGCGGAGACGTATCTATCCTTTGCTTGCGGAATGACGTCGCACTTGTTAAAGAATCAGTTATACGGATCGTTTAACGCTTATCTATGTAGCTTTGTTCTCGTACTTCTGGAAGTTTTGATGTATTCAAAGATGCCACCTACGAGCAATACATTCACCCGGATGCAAAACATACGCATAGCATCGTCTGTTTAGCGAACACAATTTGCAGTTCGATCCACAGATGAACCGAGAACAAAGACGGGATTATGGACTCCCTCACTGTCGGTTAGCGTCGGAAAATGAACGCGGCTGGCACTGATGCGTAGTCCGAGAGGGCAGTGACAGCTAGCTGCAGCAGTGGTTCGCGGAAAATGAAACGGCCTAATTGTGTCCGAAGCGAAGGTCCCCAGGCAACAGTGCAAATTAAAGCTTGCAACATCTGCGAGAGACACATCTGTCAGGGTGTGTCTGCGCAACTCTTTTGATCGGGACGGGAGAACAATGAATTTGAACCTCTGTGCATATATCAGTGCTGCGTACTGATTTTGGAATCTGTTGATCGACCGAAAAGTACAGGAAAACAACCCCGTGCTGCTGTTTTAGGGCTTGCTTGAATGCGCGTCAATGCATACCATAAAGGACACTGGTGAATAATGTGTGATGAAGAAAAAAATCGTTGTAAACGATGAAAAGCGTGGAATGTGGCTGGAGCCACCGTTTCAGTAAGTAACTTGTCGAAATGCTGGCCCAAGCAAGATGTGTTGTTCTACAGTATTACACAATTTGTTTATCACTTCAAGCTTCCATGTCCCCCGGGACGTATGTTCTTGTAAATAATATATACACTTTATTGGCTTTTCTGTGGATTTCGCTAAAGAAGGTTGCATATGTCATATAACAATTTTGTCTTCACCATTTGTACTGTTTTACTGTTTAAAATTTGAGATATTTCTTGGCGAACTTGAGCAACTATGACTATCTATCTATCTATCTATCTATCTATCTATCTATCTATCTATCTATCTATCTATCTATCTATCTATCTATCTATCTATCTATCTATCTATCTATCTATCTATCTATCTATCTATCTATCTATCTATCTATCTATCTATCTATCTATCTATCTATCTAGCCGCCTAGGTCTGGCTGCTCTCCTGCTCGTCCTGTTCACTTGGAATACACTGAAACCGGCACGGTAGGGTATCAATGTATGACGAACACGAACCATTGATGTAGACAACACTAACAATATATACCTACCATGTACGTCACAATTAACGATAATACGATCACGTGCGGCTCACACCCGTAATGATCTGGCGAGGTAAGCGGACATGTGCCCCAGGTAATTGAACGTTAACATTGCAAGTTATGTTAACCAAGCACCAACCAAAATAGGCATTGAAAATTTTATCAGAACGCACTTTGTGCGTTTTAAACAAGAACAAAAACACAACGTTTCCTGTAGCCTGCGATTGAATTCTACACGTAACAAGAATAGAAACAGAAATAAGCGCGTTGCAACGACCAAAGGTAACCTATCACACGTCACATGGGTGTGAATCGAGCACGGCTCCCCAAGGTCGCAGACAAACGAACTACCACGCGTCCACGGCGGCTTCTGCGGATGCTCTGTCTGATGATACCTAACAGGAGTAGCGATGTGTATATTAGCAGATCGTCTGGCGTACATTAGTTGCAGCGCTATTAAGACACAGGACAAAAAGAAGGCACACACAGAAGACACACACACGGCGATAATTTTTGTGTCTATTTGTCATTATCGCACTGCAGCTAAGGTGTATCTCGTGGTACAATCTTTTATTCAGCTAGAAAATTTCAGATACGAACTATGCGATCGTTATCGTAAGATAGACATTACCGCACGCTTTCGGTGGCACGCACCTTCGACGAGGGGGCGCACTTCGAGAGCGCCGAGTTGCGACAGCCTGGGCGTGGAGTCGACCACGCACGCGTACAGGCCAGCGTCCGAGATCCTCACCCGGGACACTCGCAGCTGCCACGAGCTGGGTCGGCTGTGCTCGGAGTGCACCCGAGCGTCCGACGTCAGCATCCGGGTGTCGAAAGAGAGAAGCTCGCCGGACCCGGCCCGATACCAGGACACCTGCGTTCACGGGGGCGCCACCATTTACCACGGCAATGGCGGAGCATGCACCGTGCTCAGTGATTGTCGGACAACGTGATGGCAGGCGCATTTTGCGCATCTGGAGCGCGCCGAGAAACTGAATCACAATGCTTCAGAAAGCTTGTCGCTTTCATCGAGTACCACAACGAATCAGCTCGGTGTCGCTGGTGCAAAAGCGATGACGCAGAAAACACCAGCGGACGTGCGCTCTGAATGAGCGTCTCATTCGCTGAGCAGCGTACGTTATTATACCTCTATCGCACTGGGCTCTTCAGTGTAACTAAAGTCCAAAAAGATTTCGGTGCAGCGGATATCACTCGGTCGGTGGTGGTGCGCAGTAAAGAGCAATGTTATAGGGTTCTCATTATCAGTAGCAATAATTTCAGAAATATAGTCTTGGAAAGTTGCAGAAAGTGTAAAGTGGCTGAAAAGTCAACCTACTCGTTTTGAAGTAAGTTCGGCGCGCCTCTGCGTTAAACAAACGCGCATAGAAAAATTTCATTGTGGCTCATACGGCAGCGTTCACCTTCAGCAGGTGAAGCATATAGTTGGTGTGACACATTGACTTGCGAGCACTGCGCGTCAATCAGGAGAAATATCCCCCTCGCCGAATCGATCATGAAACGCAATGTAGCACGAACAGTGCTCCCATGTATAAGGCGTTCGCCGTTGCGGCCGGCCGCAGTGCATGGGGTCGGTAAGCAGTTTGAGTGACCATATAGCACGTTTATTTTAGTAATCTTAGCGATAAATAACTTCGGTAACTAATAATAATTGCCATAGCTTTAGACGATAAAAATACAATATGATTATGAGGCGCTCGCAGTGCAGAGATCCGAAAATTGACTGCCCGGGGTTCTTAAACGTGCACTGATAACGCACAGTACACGGGCCTCCATTTAGTATGCGACCGCACTGGCCGGGATCGAACCCACTTCTTTCGGTTAAGCAGCCAAGCACCATAACCACTAGGCCACCGCAGCGGATCTTCGGTAACTAGCGTACCCAACACAGTGATTGACTGGCGCCTGCCTTTATCGACTCTTTTGCGCGAAATATACGTAAGCACGTTTTATCTCACTACAAATCACCACCGCCGTTTCCATGGTTTTTTGACACCAAGCAGCGTTGACTGGCGTCGTGGAGACGGCGATGGGGGGACTGTGCATGTTAGGTTGGCCCGAATCATTAACGGGGTCAGGGTTTCAAGCTCGTGTACAGACCGGGTGGAGTCGTATGCTCCCAGGTTGCACGCAGCTCTAAAGCAGGCCTTGAATGTTCATCTGGTGTTTGGGTCACGAAGTTTCACATAAGAAATGCTCAATCGACGGAGGAGTTGCTACGCCTAAGAGGCGTTGGGCGATCGTGTATCAAGCGCGCAACACATGGGGTATCCTCGTTAAGGGGTGACTGGTGTAGGCCTAATAAGACTCCACTTGTTACAAGGACACGAAGTTAAAGGACCTGTTTTAATTGTAGACATCACTGTTATAGATTTCTGTTGTGTGTTACTGTACGACCAACGGAATCATATATTCACACATGCTGTGAGAATGTATTACACATACAGTGTGAAAGTACACATACATTCACACGTACTGCACGGAGAGTATGACTAAAGTACTAGAGTACAATACAGCTCTGTGCCAAAGGGTCACACAAGCTCAATGTTCTACCCTCTCCATCTCGTGGTCGGCAGCAACAGCGAGATCCGTTTGCTTTTATTCGCTGCTAATAGTGCATCTTGTTTCAGCTTCACATGAGGATCGGGAATTTCCTCTTAATTAACGCGCAGTACTGGCAGAAGCGGACGTGGGCGGGCCATGTAATGCGAAGACAAGACAAACGTTGGTCCGAGGGTAACCGAATGGATCCCTAGAGAAGGCAAGCGTGGCAGGGGGCGGCAGAAAGTTAGGTGGGCAGATGAGATCAAGAAGTTTGCGGGGATAAATTGGGCACAGTTAACACAGGACCAGGATAATTGGAGATCTATGGGAGAGGGCTTTGCCCTGCAGTTGGCGTAGACACGATGGTGATGATGATGATTATGGTGATGATGATGATGACTGGCAATTCAATGTACGTAGCAAAAAAATGCTTCACTTGTTGCAACTGAGCGTTGCCGTATGAAATTTATACACACAATGAAATTTGCACAATGAAATTATCTATGCGTGTATATTCAGCGAAGCGACGCCCCACAATAATTTTAAATTATTTGTTTAATTTTTGTGTATTTTTCTGTTTTGTAAATACGGATGCCCCCCTTACTCAATGCCCTTCAATAGGCCTGTAAGGAATTTTAAATAAATAAGTAAGTAAATAAATAAATAAATAAATAAATAAATAAATAGGAAGACTTTTTCTCAGTACTGTTTAGCTAACGCGAACTACATAGGCGGAAGTTCCGCACAAACACCTTCGCTCAAAGAAGTTCTTTCCATGGCAGGAACAACTGTACTTCTACATCTCAAAGAGAGGCTGGTCATCCATTTTGTTCATTTCTACTATGTAGAAGTGACTTTAACTTTGCACTCCGAATTAATATGGGGTAGACGATGTTTATCCTTATCATGCTTCGACGATTGCATGTGAGTATTGTCATATCTTTAGTCAAATCCACATGCGATCCAACTTTCACTCACCTTGTGGGATCCAAGATTCTCAACGAGGCACGTCAGCATGATGTCATCGCCCTCCGCAGCCTGGATTGTTGGTATCGGAGAGAGGAACATGGGCTGCGAAGTGCTGAATGTTTCTGAAAAGAGTGGCACGAACGCGAAAATTTACATTCGCGACGTAATCTCCAGCTTGCGGTCAAAGACGTCACTACCATCAATAAACACATTCAGACACTCCAAACATTAGCTTAAACTTTATTGTTGTCCTGAAATAGCCCTTCCCAGATTTACTATAGCGAAGAACCACTGCCCGCTCCCACGCCGGGACGTGGAGGCCGAACCTCGCCGCTGCATCGTGGGCCTTCTTGACAGCCCGGAGCTGGTTAATTCAGTCTTGGCTCTAGATGAGTGAATAAACAGGTCATTTTTATTATGTAAGCCATACTTGTCAGACATGCCATATCTATGAACGAGACCACTATCCAATAAATCACGCGTATTAATAATATTAGGCTTTGTTGGATTAATGCGACAGACGTAGCCAAATTTAAATAACCTTTATCAGCAGCCTCTCCGTCATCTTCTCTATATGAGAGCAAACGGCCGGCATAGAGACACACAGGCTTAAATTCTTTCTTCTTCTCGTTTAGTGTTTAGAAGCTGTTTTATCAGGCTGTGACGCCCCATTTCCTACAATGCATTGACCGCGCAATACTTCTTCGATTCCCGAATCACAATTATACAGCACAATGAACGGCCAGTGTCATTCAGGCAAACTACCCCATGTCCAGTCAGTTACTTGGACGCATCGTAGCTACTTTGATGGTCCATTAGCCTCTCGGTGGTGGTTAGGCTCTAAGCGTTTTACACAGTTGCAACTTTAATGCGACACAAATGGTCCGCGTTTAGGCAAGTTAGCTTGGCGTTATTCCCGTTCCACATGTTTATACTTTACAGCTTCGTCCCTATTTCGAGCCCTTCCTCGGGTCTGTACGCGAGCGCATCTCTCTCTCTCTCTCTCTCTCTCTCTCTCTCTCTCTCTCTCTCTCTCTCTCTCTCTCTCTCGTGTGACCTCCCGGGGCGTCTTGCTGAAAACGGCCGGAAGGAAAGCGAGCGGCGGTCCCACGAAAATTATGTTCCCGCAACGGCCTGTTCAAGAGCCACCGCCGAGCTCAGGTGATCTGGCGTTTGTAAACGAGACACCGCAGGGCCTGCAAGCTGCCCGCTTCGCCACAGCGGGTCCCGTCTCAAACCGCGTGTTTGGGTACACACTGCTGCGCGAACGCCCGCGCCGCGCTATCCATGCAGGCGAGAAGCAGGCGCGCCATGTATATTACATCATACGCCTCTGCTCTGGGCGAGTTACAAGCCTCCCCTTTTGGAGGAGAGGGGCCCAGAACGAGCGCGGAAGCGGAGAGAGGCCTCATTACTGCATAAAACATGCACCGCGTCGCCCTCCTCTTCGAACACTGAAACAACCGCACGAACTGCGCTCGGTGCTGGCGACGTTAATTATTATGATTTCGCTACAGGCCCTACGTCGCTGCGTGGTTTCATCCTCTGCCTCTCCCTCATCCTACGAACACGGAAAAGGGATTCTTAAGTTCAACGAAGCTTGCTGCCTTTTACGAGTTGCAATGGGGACAGTTCCTTCACTACTTGCTTACAGGGAAGTAGAGTGACCATCAAGGTGACAGCCGACGTACGAAGTCCTAAGGCTGTAGCGTAGAAGACTACACGAAGGCACCGCCTAACTTTCAGGTCTAAAGACATTACGCGAACAAAAAAGTTGAGTCTACTGTTACCTTTATTGCGAGTAAATACATCCACTTCCAGTACACGGCTACTCAGCAGCGACAACTCCTCCATTAGTATTTTTTTTTACTTCATTAGAAAAAGACCTATGTCAGAAGGCCGAGAAGTTCCATGCTCGAAAACCATATTTTTTTCTTTCACGCAAGAAACATTTGTTCCTATAAACTGCTTTTAATTCTGGGGCCCTAATGCTCAATCCTGTAACACTCGTTTGTTCGTTTATGAAAGCGCTGTGTAATACGCAACATCCGTGGTTCTTTAAATATGGGGAATATAATTAAGAGGTGATCAAGCCGATGCTGCTTCTTTTAGTAAATGCAAATTCGTGTTTTCTTTGCTCTTTGGTTTTGGCGTTGGTTGTAAAGCAAGTTAACTCAAAGCTTACGCAGATCTTGATTTCTTTGTAAGTGAGTTAAATGAAGCTCGGTGGCCAGCGCATGTCGCCCAACAGTGAAATAATCTCCTTCAATACGTTCGCTATAAGGAACACATTGAACTTCCACCGCTGCTTTCGCCAATTAAATGATGTGGCTTGTTGAAGTACGCATACCAGGCGCAAACAAATATAAAAGTACGATACGCCGTTTTTTCGCGACGACGTGCCTTGAATAGGTATCAACACCCTCTTTGAAAGAATAATTGATGGAAGTAGCTTGTGCTCAGTTCTTTCCACTCTTGAGCGAACCTGTACGATACCTGCAGACGCATGTACAATGAACAAAAAAAAAAAAAAAAACGTGGCTGATCCCTCAGTCAAAGGAATCGGCATAACACGAAAGTGAAATGTCTCTTCGCATAAGCAATTGAATGTTCGTTGTTTATTGTTATATCCAGGTGAACTTGCCCATTGCTCATGGTGTTTCGTGGTACGGCACCGTTTGACGTGGGTGAACCTACATTCACACGTCGCCTCCGTAACATCAAGGGCTAACCCTTTGTGGCAAATGAAGTAGTTTACCTAATAACTTGGCACAGTATATAGTAAATGCCGCGAGACAGAGGTATTGATCATATTTACTTGCGGCAAATTGCCATTTACTTCGGCCTTCGAAGTAAATGGTAATTTTCTTCTTGTACGGGTGCCTATAGTTATTCCTAATTGCCCGATCCAAGCGAGCTTTAAACACACGCACAAACATAGATAGATAGATAGATAGATAGATAGATAGATAGATAGATAGATAGATAGATAGATAGATAGATAGATAGATAGATAGATAGATAGATAGATAGATAGATAGATAGATAGATAGATAGATAGATACGATTTCGCGACCATTTTCGAAAAAGATACGAATTCCTGTGTATCTCCTCGCATTTTCTACTGCCTACTCATTTCAAACGATGTTTCCATTTCTCAAGGCTCAATAAATGTAAAGTTCGTCTACGCTCAGCGTATATAAGCGCACCGAAATCACTTCGACGTAGTCGACAGACAACGTACACATGAACTTCGTCTGTATCTTATTTTCCTTTCACGGTGTACCTTCATACAGAGGGAGCCAGTTCCAGTCGTTCGTTTCCACAACAAAAGAAAACTGATACTCAGTGACGAAGAGCCGGGTTCGGGACACTCGCAGCGGGAGGCAAAGCCAGTGCACAATCGCGCATCCAGCGCCTGCGATAATGCCACGCTTATCTAAAACCATCTCCGCGGGTCCTGCAGCCCCAGGCCTCCAACGCAGTGAGTTTTGTTTCCCGTCTACCCCCGTGCCTTTTCACCTTCAACAAATCGTTCTCTTTTTCTTTTGATCTCATATCTACGTTTTTGTTGAATCTTTTATACATAGGTTTTGCCTTGCGTTTCCTTAGACGCCGTGCCAAGCGCGAACACGGCAATTTATCTTGCTCCAGAGGGTATTCGAATAAACTCCGCGAATTTCTTGGCAAGTGAAAGGAATCCCGGGGACTTGTCATTGATCCCGGTGTTCTCTGTAAACTCTGCAAGGAGGCTTGATGACTTCCGCCGCCGAAAGTCGATGTTGCCGTTTGATACCATCGCCTTATACATTTAGTTGTGCGGCATTTTCTCGGAGAAAACCGTGACATGGAAGTCGAGCATCAGCGTTGGATGAGCGTGGTCACAGCTTTAAATTATTTTTCGTCGCAGGGTGTTGGTCGTCTTCTAACTTTGAATCAAGCTTTGGATGTCTAGCAGGTTACAGAAGCGTGATGTGTGTCGGCTGCGCGTGGACAGTTTTGTTGTTGACGCGAACGTATTGATGCGAGAACAAAAACATCAAATTTAGACTACCTAGTGAAATAAACCACGTATATCGATATATATAGGAAAGTATAAAGTGTAAACGCTCAAGTAATTGCCCGTTCATGCCCATGCCGACATATCTCTTTTTAGGAGCGAAGCACCTTATGAGCACGGGCTGTCGCCGTCTAACGTCCTCGTATCAAGTTCACAAACAAGTGCTCAAAACAGGGGAAAAACAAGTTCATAATTGATCAAAACCGGTACAAACTAAACTAACATGGTACAGAATAATTTAAGAGACAGGAATAATGATGAGATAAATGCGTTGATTAAAATACATTTGTTAAAATCGCTTCTGACACGACGACCCTACACATACACTGTCTGATCGGCCCACAAATGCACACACATTGACTGCACTGCCTCAAGGTGGGCCTACGCTTTCGACAAGGCAAGACAAGTGCATAATTGACGACGACAGGTTCAATGCAGCGACTGATGTGTTGCCAAGGCCCCGTGTACTGTGCGTCGTCAGTGTATGTTAAAGAACTCCAAGTGGTCAACACTTCCGGAGCCATTTGCACATTGCATTAGCACATTTTCACATGCGCATTAGCACATTTTCATGTTGCTAATGTGCTCACGACCTGTTGGCCACCGCTCATAAAAGTTTTTTTTTTTTTTTTTCGGTAGACACTGCCAACGAACGCATGGTCGCTATAACTTGTACTGCTTGCCTTAGCCCAAGCAACATATTTCAATATCAAACAATATCTCTGGCCCTTTTCACGCCTCCGTATATTTTCGCTGCATTCGCGCCAGTGTCCGACTCGCTGGTCGACTGGCGATGCACTAGCCGAGAAAGCGCGAGGAACGGCAGTTCTCTTTAAGTAATATAGTAACGTCGAACATTCTTGCCTCTTAGAATATTCTAAATCTCTCAAACACATGGTTTTTTTAATCGACCACGTATAATACGAATGTTGTGTTCGTCTGGTATTCGCAGCTTTGGAATATTGGAACACGTCTCACTAAAAGAGAAAATTGTCGTAACCGTAGTCGTCTTCCTGCCAACGATGTCGGATGGCGTGCTCGCGCGCGTTTACGACGTGGTAGGACGAGCAGCTTTACATTATTTCTTTACGAGGTGAAAGCCATAAACATTAGCACCGTGACGCACACTTGGCCTGTGAGCAGTGTAGAACGTCATGGTGTCGCCAGCACTAGAAAATATAAAAAAATAAGCCAGCAAAAAAAAAAAGTTATCCCAACGGAAAGCTCACGAAACGCTGCACAAACAGGAAACAGGAAATAAAACGCAAGTAAGCGGTCAAAACGTACACCCCCCCCCCCCCCCAACCGCTCCACGCAAACAAAAATATAACAACGAACAAAAGAATGAGACGGAGTGGTGTATATACAAACCGCAAGTGGTCGTAAAGCGACGCCAAGAGGTTTTTCGGCGATAGATTAGATCGCCCATAGCACGCTCAGTTAAGAGTAACAGTGGACGCCTTTTGCGTTTATGTGCATCGGGATTTGTGCACGTGTACGCAAGGCTATAGAGCCGCTTGCGGCTAACAACGTTCTCTTTATTGATGCTTTCAGACACGATATACCCGATGGTAGGGCCAACGAGTGCGCGCCTGAGCGACAGCCACGTTAGGCCTTTCTCGAGGTTTGGACATCGCCTTTGTATACGCAGCGACTCGTTATCACAACAGTCCTCAACAGCGCATCTACGAGATATTTAATTCAATTGGACATATTTCTGAAGCAAGAAAATGAGTTACAATTTTGGAGGTTGTGTTATAGCGACGCCACCCTCGTCCATGCACCCGAGGAAGAGTCGCTTCTTCATAACTTAAAGAAAATAAGTGATGATCTAAGGTGAACGTTTACTGCGCGGTGTCTGTGAAAAGCTCTATAATTTTTTTCTATCAGACAGGTGAGTGCAGGCAAACGTCTACTAATCCCAAGCGTGCCCAATTATTTATCATCGTAGAAAGCAGTGTAACAAACCAGGACATAGAAAAGGACCATTCTTATTGGAAGCCCAGCATTCCACTCACCTTTGGTGTTACTATGGCGAAGAAAGGCGCTCCAAGAGCGTAATAAAATTGCTGGTCTGGTAATAAATTGCTGGTCTGGAACGTAATAAATTGCTGGTGTGGTTCCCGATATCCGTTGTCAAGCAGAAGGGAAAAGCGAACTCGCTTTTGCCCTTGACCCGCTACCCACACCCTTGCCCACGGCCTGGATCTTCTACCCATACTGTCGCCCTCAGCCCATTGCTACATCATAGTCATGGTGATGTTAGTGCTACAAGACAGAGGTAGTGAACTTGACACCTTCGCTCTTGCTCCGCCGCCGTCTTCGTCGTTGTCGTCGTCGTCGTCGTCGTCGTCGTCGTCGTCGTTGTTGTTGTTGTTGTTGTTGTTGTTGTAACGGCCCGTTCGTCAACATTTTATAAAAAAAGCTCAGTACTAATGCTGTTAATTAAGTACGAGCAGCCACTAATTAAAAAAATGCACTTTTGTAAAGGCCCGTTTATGTAATACTCGAAATTAAGGGTCTATAAAAGGGAACAAAAACAATCGAAAGTGTGCTGTGATAAGCGTTGACAGATCTGGGATCGATTAGAAACGGGAAACTGTCAAAGTCGCAGGAGTAGTGACATAGGTAAAGAAATGAACTTCTCGGAATCCGCATTTAGAAGAGAGGAGAGCTTCCAATAAAAAATCACGGTCGCACAGCCCAATGACTAGCGGAGATTACGACAGCTTGAGAAGAAGTGGACGAAGAGTTATCGAAGAATATTCTGAAAAAGCAGTTGGCGAAAGAACAGACAAAATAAAGCGACCTAATTAAAGACTAGCTGTCACACCATCTGCGGCAATCGTATAGATAAATGACAGAAGATAGGCACGGTCGTTGGGTACCATTATATTATTTTTTGTTGTGCAAACATATAAAGAATTCACGTAAAGCAAAACAATTTTACTTTTATCGGCACCCGCGTGAGACGAGCGCCAGATTAAATTTGATTAAAAGAAATTTAGTTAGAGCGCCACCTCAAGATAAAGACATAAATAAACGAAAAAAGGAATAAACAGATATGGATTCCGCAGTTTACATGAACGAGGATGCTTTTGCTTTTTTTTTTTTTACAGCACTCACGATGAGTGTACGTCGGCTCATAACTCTGAATTTGTTGACCCGCGGTCTTTTACGCCGTAAGCAAGAAAAAGAGAGAGACAACGCGAAGTGCATGCGGGCTGTCGGTGCTTGTCGAGCTTCAGCTTCTTTCACAGGTTACGGGACGGCGCCTGCATATTCCGGCTTGAAAGGCCAGACTAGGAAAATTAAATTACTGCCTCCTCAAGTCTTTTTAATGTCCGTCTTCCATTTAGGAAAAGTGAGCCCTGAGAGACTGAAACTGCGTTCTTATAAAACGAGACATGGAAGCTGCTAAAGTGAAATAACGCATGAATTCTCACATAAGCGACGTCGTAACGCCCACACCTTCATGTCAACAGTCAAGCACGTGACATTGTAACATACTTAAGCCACCTCTAGATAAGAGTACTGAGAATTTACATGTATACTACGTTTATTAAAAAAAGAATTACTTGTCGTGTTCGTCGTTCATCCTTTCCTGTCCTATACGTTGGCCCATGGGCATACTTTTTTTTCTTGTTTCACAAATATTTTCTTCTTTTCGCACACCTCCATTAACCTCGTGTTGTTCTTTGAAGCGCCTGTCCGCTTTCCCAACTTGTCCGAGCAAAGGGTCGTCTATCGAACAGAAATACATAATATATAAAAAAAGAAATAAAAGAAATGACGAAGAAGATCCACGTACTTCGCGAAACTTGAAGCCAAGAAAGACTACAGTTTAGCGTCAAAAATCTTAGCCCTCGTGAAAGCCTGCCACCCAGGCAGCCGGGACACCAGTTATCAAGAGTGACGCCACCGTCTCTTCCCAGTAGCTTCCACCAGCGCACCATGGTGCGCAGTCTGACGTCGTGTCGATGGACGCCTCTCAATATTAATTTCATTTTCAATTCTCCTTCGGGGATCAAGTCGTGCGCAAAGGAGGCATCCTTCCAAACGAGGCTCGCGCGTTGCCTCTCACTCGCTTTCTCCCTCTCCCTAGTTCGTTCTTGCTTTCTTATTCAGCTCTTTTTTTTTTAACTCTCAACATCGAGGCACGTACACAAAGGGGGGCTCCCGAAAATAAAGAAGGACTTCGCCAGGCTCGTCTATAATTCAAAAGCCGAGCGAGCTGTGCCTCTCTAGAACGCAAACCGCGTTCCGTATATACGACGACGGCCCCAGGGAGGGCCGGCGTCGACAAACGAGGAGTGAACTCGAAGACTCCTCCCTCCCTCTTATTTCCCGCTCTTCAGCTAGCACGTCTGCCGGGGGCCAAGTAACATCCCGAGGAGCACGTAAACACGTCTCATCACCTCCACATTCCTTCCTCCTCTCTCGAGAAAAAAAAAATCAGCTGTCAGCGGAAGCTCGAAACAAAGCTCACTGCCACTCCAATGGCAAAGCAACAGGCGCTGAACTAGATGTCTCGTGCTGCTTATATTGCGCGAATGAGAAAGGAATCCTGCTTAATTCCGTCTCATTGACTTCTGAGAATAAACGTCGCGCTCTTTATGAAACTACGCCGCACCTCTTTGTGGTCGTTGAGTGGTTCCGTCGCGGCAAACAAACGTCCCAAGAATGTCGATGATGCAGATATGTTAGGTTTTATCTTCCCAAAGATGATTTTGTCAAACTGTCTTCCATGTGTAACGCTTCTTTATGAATAATTAATGCACTCATTTATACAGCAAGATGCTCCTTGTTGAGAGGTTTGCTGACTCGCTCATTCCTAATGCCACGTGCACGCCGTCTTTGTTGCAGTCTGGTTGTTGTTGTTGTTGTTGTTGTTGTTGTTGTTGTTGTTGTTGTTGTTGTTGTTGTGTTGTTGGTGTGGTGGTGTGGTGGTGGTGGTGTTGTTTTGTTGTTTACTTTGCGAAAATAGCCCACCAAGGTGCTCCCAACTGGACAAGAATGCGGCAGTTTGCACAAAAATAACATAACGAGAGTTCGAAAAAAAGAAAAAGCGAAAACGGGTGCATTAGAGATAAACACGCAATAAGCTGCCTATTTAGTTGCCCTGAGAAGGCAGGGGCACGTCTTGCGTTATCAACGTTGTATTTCCTTTCATCATGCTCACTTACATTTGTCATCATTACCGGCGCTTGAATGCTCTTCAGCAACCGTGTTTCACCCCATCTACCAGCGGGCCGTGCGCTGCATTGTATCGCGAGCCATTACGCACGAACGCAGGTTCAAACGATGGGAGCACTTGTGGGCATGCCATGGTACAGGCATGCGCACAAATGCTCCCTTCTGCATCCTTTCTTCATTTGCGCCTTTTGCTTATCTGCTACCTTGGCCTGACACCGTGGTTTCTGGTTTCCAAAATAGCATTCAGGGATTCTGACAGAGGAACGAGCTTCCTCAACAACGGCGGTGGCACAGACCTTGCTAAACAAGGTTCCTGGGGTTCCCTTATGCGGTCGTCTAAGGATACGTGAAGGCAAAAGCATTTCACATCGCCTATTACAGCACTTTTTTCAAGCCTGCTTTCGAACCCCCCCCCCCCCCCCCGACCACGTGCGGCGCCGCACGTGGTCGGGGCGCGTGTTGCGCACGCGCATATACGTGCGACGCGGTGTCAAAGTAATTAGTCAATTAACGCTTACGTGATTAATTAATGCTGTAATTACTCTGACAACCATTATTTGCCTCATATAGATATGGATGCCTAGCCATGCTATGGCTTGCCTATGAGCTCCTCATGGCCACGTGACATTTCTGTGCTATCTCCGGCGATGCCTGGTTCTCGACCAAATCACTCTCATTTCTCTCAAGCTCACCAACGCTAGAGAAATATAAGGCTCTTGCCTTAATAAGAATGGTGCTACGCCCTTCAACGTTTATTCAGCACGAAGTGCTGCTGCTCCAGTTTTTGTGCCTTGTGGGAAAGAGGGCGGTCAAGTCAATGTTCTCGCAATAACCACACACGTGCATATCATTACAACGAGTGTGCTCCCTCATTGATCGCATTCAGCAGTAGACGGACAATGAGAACGTCGGTGCGGAGCCAATGCTTTGTCGATTGCACTTTCTTAAGGCACGGCCCGGTTACGACTTAGCTTTGGACACGTGGGGTTTATCTGATTGATTGATTGATTTGTGGGGTTTAACGTCCCAAAACCAGCTCTGATTATGAGAGACGCCGTAGTGGAGGGCTCCGGAAATTTCGACCACCTGGGGTTCTTTAACGTGCAGTGACATCGCACAGCACACGGGCCTCAACATTTCGCCTCCATCGAAATGCAGCCGCCGCGGCCGGGATTCGATCCCGCGACCCTCGGATCAGCAGCCGAGTACCATAGCCACTAGACCACCGTTGCGGGGCGGGGTTTATCTGAGCTTATAAGCACCTGTATAGCGTGATTTTATACACTGCTTTCTTTCTTTCTTTCTTTCTTTCTTTCTTTCTTTCTTTCTTTCTTTCTTTCTTTCTTTCTTTCTTTCTTTTAGGGGCGAAGCTCCTTAAAGCGGCACCCGTTCGTCCCTCGTCGTAGTCGTAGTAGTAGTAGTGCGTAACCAGTCTTACGCTTTGACCTCCAAGGTGGTGCCGGTGGGAGATTTCTCCTGTGCGTTCTTGAACAATAAAAAATTCGCAGCGTGCGCGTTAACTAAAAGCCGAATTCTTCTGTCCTCTCATTCCCCATTAGCAGCCATTTCGTGCGTCCCCGATGTATGTAGTAGTAGTAGTAGTAGTTAGTAGTAGGTAGCCACCGGCGCGTGCCTGCTGGGGCGCACGCACGCGCCGAGGGCGAGCGCGTGGCACATGGCGCTCGCCCTCGCCGCGAGCGCCGGGAGCCACGCGCTCCCCGGCAAACTCGACACTGCCCCGGCAAACGCGAGAGACAACGTTGGCGCAGGCAGGCGTCTCCTAGCGAGTTTCTTGATTGAGAATACCGACTGCTCGCGTTGGAGAAGCGTTCACCGGCAAAGCCCATATATATATATATATATATATATATATATATATAATATATATATTATATATATATATATATATATATATATATTATATATACACTGGATCTTGACTTGCAATGAAGTGCCGGTGGGAGATTCACTTGTGCGTAGTTGAACCATAAGGATTCGTAGCATGCGCGTTAACTAATTAATCCGGAACTCGGCACGATCTACGATGAACATCCGGAGCTTCGCCCACTCATCATCATGCACTCCGTGGATATGCTGTAATTTTTCTTTCTTTCTTTCTTTCCTTCTTTCTTTCTTTCTTTCTTCTTTCTTTCTTTCTTTCTTTCAACTTTAAAAAATTTTAGTATCAATCACCTTTCAATTTCAATGAATTCAACTCAAATCATGAAGAAAGAGGCTGTTTTAAAGATTATTTAGTGCAGCGCTACCAAAATCTCGTTCATAAAGACTTCGTGTCTACGTACAGGCAACAAAAAGTACGAACAAATTGGTAATCTGGGCTTATCAGCCTCCGCAGTACAAATTTCTGAGGGAAAAGAATTATAGTGTCATCGTTTTCATAACAAGCAAGTTAATAAACAGTTATATTAGAATATGCCGTGGGGTCTAAAAAGCTCATACAAAATAGCAGTAAGATGTGATTAAACTTAGAACGCCAATCAATATGAGAATCAATAGCAGAATAAAACAATATTTGAGTGCTCTCCGTGTCCATGCAACGTACTAAATGTAATCCAGCCAGAATCGGTAGCAGTTACGGCAGCCTAACTTCATTCAAAATGATTAAAAGCAGGCATTCAAAGCAGGCATTCAAAGCAGGCAGGGAGCGCGTGTATTTGCTAGCAGACTAACCGGAAGTCGAAGTTCTCCTTCGACCAATCAGCGGAGCTCGGACTCTTGTGACGTCACCAAAACCCACAATGTCGTCACGGCTAACTTCGGTGTGCCGGAAATGGCCGGAGAGGCGAACGGGGTTGTTTTTCAAGTTTGTGGCGCAGCCACGGCGCATAGCGCTGCCACATTTGACACCGTTCATCGTGGCGCCATTCTCAACTTGATGCGCGTGTTAACTTGAAATGTTCAAAAAATGTCGGGGGTGGTTTAGGGGCCCTTTAAGCTTATCCGTTCTCCTTTATTCGTCTGGTAGTATATTCTTGGACACCTCCAAGGGACACGCGCTGGGGGATAACGATAAAGAAGGTCCAACGAGATAATCGTTGCTTATGTGTTCACAGTTTAACTTAGCTCGAGAGCTCACAAACAGGGCGCCATCGGAAGAGCTGTCCAATCCAGACGACGCACCAACAGAACCATTGAACTACGCCGACACTCTAGAACATTACAGACAGAGCCGACGTTATTTACCCCCACCACACCATTCCCTTACCCGGGAGGAAGCTGTCGCGTGGCGTAAACTACAGACTAATTCCTTTCCATGTCTCTCATCCTACACCTCTTTCATCCCACACAATATCCCTCATACTGTCCCTACTGTGGAGCGCAGCCCAGTGTATATCACTGCGTGGGAATGCCCATGTCCACCGGGCTGTTTCCCTATCCCATCACCATCACATTCCTCCTGGGAGACTGCGCTGACCAGCTCAGCGCCGCAGGAGCAGCGTCGGCTGATCCAGCGAGCACGTGGAGTGGCGCGAGCCAAGGGGCCCTGAACTAAGGGCTCCGTCCTACGAGGAAGATCCCTCATTTCGTTTAAATAAATGTTTCCTCTCTCTCTCTCTTAGCTCGTGCTCCAGAATGAAATCCGCATGCAAATGCAAACTGATATTCATGCATGATCCAACCAACCAAACAAAACACTCACTCACTCACTCACTCACTCACTCACTCACTCACTCACTCACTCACTCACTCACTCACTCACTCACTCACTCACTCACTCACTCACTCACTCACTCACTCACTCACTCACTAGTTGAAAGCCAAATACCTCGTTATCTTCATGTAAAATCTCACCTAACTTCCGCTATGTACCTATTTGTTACCTATTACCGTTTGTCACTCTGAAAAACGATCCTTCGATTACATTCCATTGCATTTCTTGCGTTGTATTTTCC